>VYZP01037005.1:0-23216 GCA_013400635.1 Hypocryptadius cinnamomeus | reverse complement strand
GGGGGCGTGGCCTGCGGTGCGCGTGCGCGGGACGGGTGCTCCGGCGGGCCGGGGCGGGGAGCGGGGTTCGCTCACTCACTCACTGTGTGCGGGGCTCACTCACTGTGTGCGGGGCTCACTGACGCTCTGCGGGCTCTGTGCGGTTCGGTGCGGATCGCGGAGCCGAGCCGAGCGCTGCCGAGCGCTGCCGCCGTGTCCCATGTCGGCTCCGTTCGAGGAGCGCAGCGGGGTGGTGCCCTGCGCGACGCCCTGGGGCCGCTGGTACCAGACGCTGGAGGAGGTGTTCATCGAGGTGCGCGTCCCGCCGGGCACCCGCGCCAAGGACGTGCGCTGCAGCCTGCGGAGCCGGCACATCTCCCTGGCCGTGGGCGGGCAGGAGCTGCTGCAGGTACCGCGGGCAGCCGGGGCAGCGGGCCGGCCCGTCCCACGCGTAGGCCGCGGGGCGCCGGGGATCACGGGCTCAGTTGGGTTATAAAATACCTCTGAGATCACCGAGCCTGTGACCGACCACTGTGTCAACCCACCGCGGGCTTTCCTTAAACACCTCCAGGACTGTGACTGCGCCACTTCCCTGGGCAGCCCGATCCGAGGTCTAGTCACACTTTCTGTGAAATTTCTTCCTGATGTCACCAGACCTGCCCTGGCACAGCTTAGACTGTGTCCTCATGTGCTGTCATTAGTTGCCTGGGAGAAGGTTTGCACTCCTGTGCCGCCTCTCTGATCTTTATGGCTGGTTTGATACATTAAAAATGGCATTCATTGGAAACAGTTTTGTTCACCTGCACGAGGTTTTACAGATGGTGCCTCCAGTACATGGAAAGAGAGCTGGAGAGGGGCTTCTCACAAGGCCATGCAGTGATGGGACAAGGGGGAAGGGCTTTAAACTGTTAGAAGACAGTGTTACATTGGATATTAGCAAGAAATTCTTCCCTGTGAGGGTGGGGAGGCTCTGGCACAGGTTGCCCAGAGAAGCTGTGGCTGCCCCATCCCTGGAAGTGTTCAAGGCCAGGTTGGACGGGGCTTGGAGCAACCTGGGGTAGTGCAAGGTGTCCCTGCACATAGCAGGGATCTGGAATTAAACTTTAAGGTCCCTTTCAATCCAATCCATTCTGTGATTCTATGAAAAATAAAAATACTAATTCACATGGATTTTAATGTGTATGTGGACAGCATTTCAGTGCATAGCTTCAATTGCTCCAGAAAGCACAAAAACAACAACAACAACAAAAACCAAAACAACCCACCAAAACAGAAAAACAACAACAACAAAACAAAACAAAAAAACAAAACAAAAAAACCCCAAAAAACGACAAAAAACCAGCATAAATACAGATTTACTTTCACATTTGTAATTAACTGCTCATACTACCTGTATCCTGCACCAGAGCTAGATGTTACTCCTGGCTAAAACTCTTGCATTTTCACGACAAGATTATTAAATGGCATTTCCTGCTGAGAAACACAAGCCTTTTCAATGACTCCAGATACTGAAACAAGGTATTAAATGCTTCAATTAAAAAAATAGTTGCATAATAAGCAATAATTCTTTGACAGGCTACATGCAAGTGTACACTTGTAGGGCCAGATCGCCCTATTCATTTTCAGCAGAATACAAGGTGGTTAAATTGTGAGTAAAACTTCATAACTCAATGTGAACTGGATGCTGAAAAGGTTTTACTGATTTGTAATATTGTACCTGTCTTTTGCAGGGTAAACTTTTTGACTCTACAGTAACTGATGAAGGAACATGGACCTTAGGTAATAATCTACATCTGAAATGACATTATAAAGCTAGTAAAACTTTCCAGTAGACACTGCAGAATAATTTACCCCCTCTTATTTATGGGAAAGATTGCTTTCTTCCCTTAGGTTTGTAAAAAGGAAAAGTCATTATTGCTGGATTAAGGAACTGAGCTATTGCAAAACCAGTTGAGACTAAGGTTAATGAGAAAATGCCATATCCTGGAAGGTCCTAATCAATGGGTTGCAAACATTTCCATATAGTGAGAAGTTTTTTGCAAACCTTCATTTAAAGGTAAAGTTATGGTACAGCTGTGTGGTCTATGACTCTCCATAATTAATCCTTTTTATGCATTACATTTTTTGAATGAGTGACAAAATCTACAGTCCAAGAGAACAAGAAAGAATTTTTAAAATCACACTAAGGTTCCTACATATAATAGAGGAAAAAAAGCATATCAGGCCATTATATCATAAATACTGTAAAGTGTTCCGAATATTTTGGGGTTTGGCAATCATATTTGTGGACTGTGCCTCTCAGTGTTTTCCTATGAGGGGTTTTCTTTTTCCATTCAATATTTATATTAAATATTTATTGATAATTTAGTAATTTAAGCCATTGAAATTAAAAGTGTTAATACACATTGTGAAGTGAAGCCCAGTCTTTTTCAGTACACAAATAATCTTCAAAATACACTTCTAATGCTGTATTTATTCACTTCAGTAGAACTAAACACCCTGCACAGCACATTTACTTCGAAACACATCTGCATTATATTCTCTGTGGCCATACACACTCTGTTTAAATAATCATCTGTTCATATGTTGCTAAAACGTAGTTGTGGCTTTTGTTGATAATAACTCTCTGTAAAGCATGACCTTAAATTTTTCATTCTTGCCTTAGCAGAGTTGTCTATATTAATAGATTAAATCTTTGTTGTAAACATCTCCAAGAGGTTACTTTATGTTTGCAGTAGAAGTAGTTATGAACTGTGTTTAATCCCTTAAAACAGCTTCAGCATCTTACAGGCCAGAAAGGGAGAGATGACAGTACAGGCTATCTTTGCCTCAGCCTTTTTTTTTTCTTGTTAATGTTTATTTATTTATCAAGAACTAGGTTGGCATTGGCATTAAGAATTTAAATTACTTCACTTCTTTTGCTTAATAGTGAATTCACCAAACCAAGAAAAGAACCAGCACACAGGACTGAGTTTAAAGGTTGCTCTATGTGTTTTCATTCAACAGAAGACAGGCAGCTGATACGAATTGTTCTAATGAAGACAAATAGAGATGCTGGAAATTGCTGGACCTCTCTGTTAGAAAATGAATATGCTGCTGATCCTTGGGTACAGGACCAGATGCAAAGGAAACTTACACTGGAGCGATTCCAAAGAGAAGTAAGTTAAAGCACCATAATTACTCCTTATATGTTTTGTTAGCACACAGAGGTTATGGCCAGGAAAGCTGAGCAAATGCCATGGAAATACATGCTTAAGTTCAATATCTATAAAATGCTTACAAGGTTTTATCACTGTGCTTTGAAGAGATTATTCTGTCTGCACTCTGCAGGGTTTGTGGTAAGTTCAGGTGAGTTTGGAGGTGCTATTGATGTTTTAGTAATTGCATCTTCCTAAAAACTTTTCACTTGTTATGCTACACACAACTTCTGTTATTATCTAGAATTATGACATAGCCATATTTACATTAACATTTGAACATCAAACTCTACTGGAGATGCTTGTTTATAAATGTAAGATGGAGTGCAATAGTTTGCTGGAAAAGATGTTCCTTGCGCTTTTACTAAAATTGCCTAAATTGTTTTATTATACCTTTGGCACACAACTATTCCTGTACATGTCTGCAGAGCTGTAGAATTACAACATTTTACGTACCAGCTGAATCAGCAGGCTATGTACTGCAGCAGAGAACAGCAGTTTTATGAACCTTGTTATCCATCAGGGCACATACTTAGATTTTCAAAAGGCAGTTGCAAAGGACACCAAAAGCCAGATCTTGTTCTTAAACTTTCCTTAATATTTATTTTCTGGAAGATCTGACTACTTGCTAAGTCAAGAACAGCATTACAAAGTCACTTCAGCAGTAGGCAACCAAACTGACAATTCAGAGTTTGTTGATGCATGTTCCAAGAATTTCAGTGCTGTGATAAACATATGATTGTTACATGTTCTTGTCACAATGGCAGAATATTAACAAAAAGCAAGTTAGGGTTTTTGTTTGTGCGTTGTCTGGGATTTTTAAAGCATTTTTATTCTAAATAATTTACTTACTAAACAATTTTTAATTTTACTTCCATCAGAACCCTGGGTTTGACTTCAGTGGGGCAGAAATTTCTGGAAACTACAGCAAAGGAGGACCAGACTTTTCTAGTCTTGAAAAGTGAACTTTTTATATGTGATCCTTTAGACAAATTACATGTTACAGTTAAGGACTGGAATCATGTAACTGTTGAAGACTTCAGTGATCTCTTCAATGATCATTGTCAAAAGTAATTACTTCAGTGAAGAGAAAGAAGATCTTTTCCAGCAGAATGAAGACAAAATGTTACCAGCTGATTTATAAGCTGTGATAACTTTATGATACTAAGGCACAAACTATAGAGAAAGGTGTACATAAAAAAGTAATGTCTTTAAGCAGAATGTTTGGTTTGGGTGTCTTTTTTTCTTTTTAGAAACACTATAGTAAACGAATCAGTTATAAATCTACCACTTGTTTTAATGCAAGGGTATCTTCTTATTCTTGCTTATCTACACTTGGGAAGGAATCTCTCCATGCACTAGGCTGAGGATGATCTGCTAGAGAGCAGCTCTGTGGAGAAGGACCTTGGGGTCCTGATGGACAATGAGCTGTCCCTGAGCCAGCAGTGCCCTGGGGGACAAGAAGGCAAATTATATCCTGGGGTGAATCAGGAAGAACATTGCCAGAAGGTCAGGGAGGTGATGCTGCCCCTCTGCTGAGCCCTGGTGAAGCCAGATCTGGGGTGCTGTGTCCAGTTGGGCTGCTCATGACAGAAGGGACATGGAGCTCCTGGAGCGAGTCCAGCAGAGGCTGTGGAGGCTGTGAAAGGGATTGAAGGACATCCTTACAAGGAAAGGCTTTGAGAGCTGGGGCTGTTCAGCCTCCAGAGGAGATACAGCTGAGGGGGACCTCATCCCTGTCTGCAGGGATCAGACTCTGCTCCATGGAGCCCAGCAACAGGACAAGAGGCAATGGGCACAAACCAACCAACCTTTGTTCTCTGTTGGATGCAGGAGGGAACTCAGTACCCACAGATGAGGAGGAGGAAGTGCTTAACAACTTATTTGCCTCAGTCTTTAGTGGGAAGGTGCCTTGTCCTCAGAACAATTGTGGGTTGGTAGATGGTGTCAGGGAGCAGAATGGGCCCCCTGTTATCCAAGAGGAAGCAGTCAGAGAGCTGCTGAGCTGCTTGGATGTTCATAAATCCATGGGCCAGATGGAATCCATCCCAGGGTGATGAGGGAGCTGGCAGATGAGCTTGCAAAGCCACTCTCCATCACTTACCAGCAGTCCTGGCTCACTGGTGAGGTTCCAGATGACTAGAAGCTGGCCAATGTGATGCCCATTCACAACAAGGGTGGGAAGGAGGATCCTGGCAATTATAGACCAGTCAGCCTGACCTCAGTACCCAGTAAGGTCATGGAACAGTTTATACTGAGTGTCATCACACAGCACTTACAGGATGGCCAGGGTGTCAGACCCAGCCAGCCTGGGTTTAGGAGGGGTAGGTCGTGTTTGACCAACCCGGTCTCCTTTTATGACCAGGTGACCCTCCTGGTGAATGCAGGAAAGGCTGTGGATGTTGCGTACCTGGACTCCAGCAAGGCCTTTGACACTGTCTCCCACAGCACACTCGTGGAAAAGCTGCAGCCCACGGCTTGGACAGGAGCACTCTGTGCTGGGCTCAGACCCGGCTGGATGGCCGGGCCCAGAGAGTGCTGGTGAGCGGTGCTGCATCCAGCTGGCAGCCAGGCACCAGGGGTGTCCCTCAGGGCTCTGTGCTGGGGCCAGCTCTGTTCGATATCTTTACTGATGACATGGATAAGGGGATTGAGTCTTTCATTAGTAAATCTGCAGATAAACTAAGCTGGGAGCATGTGTTGATCTATTGGAAGATAGGATGGCTCTGCAGAGACCTGGAACGGTTGGATGGATGGGCAGAGCCTAACAGGATGAAGTTTAATAAGTCCAATTGCCCAGTCCTGCATTGTGGCCACAATAACCCCCTGCAACGCTCTAGGCTGGGAACAGTGTGGCTGGACAGTGCCCAGGCAGAAAGGGACCTGGGGGTGCTGGTCAACAGCGACTGAACATGAGCCAGCAGTGTGCCCTGGTGGCCAAGAAGGCCAATTGCCCCTGACCTGGATCAGGAATGGTGTGGCCAGCAGGAGCAGGGAGGTCATTCTGCCCCTGTACTCGGCTCTGGTGAGGCCACATCTCGAGTGCTGTGTCCAGTTCTGGGCCCCTCAGTTTAGGGAGGACCTTGAGATGCTCGAGCACATCCAGAGGAGGCAATGAGGCTGGAGAGGGGCTGGGAACACAAGCCCTGTGAGGAACAACTGAGGGAGCTGGGGCTGTTTAGCCTGGAGAAAAGGAGACTCAGAGGTGACCTGATCACTCTCTACAACTTCCTGAAAGGTAGTCAGATAGGGGTTGGTCTCTTTCTCCAGGTAGCAACTGACAGAATGAGAGAACACAGTCTTAAGCTGTACCAAAGGAAATATAGGTTGGATATTAGGAAAAAGTTATTTATGGAAAGAGTGATGAAGTACTGAAATGGCCAGCCCAGGGAGGTGGTGGAGTCACCATCCCTGGATGTGTTTAAAAAAGATTGGATGTGACACTCAATGCCATGGTTTAGTTGAGGTGTGAGGGCATGGGTTGGACTCAATGATCTTGAAGGTCTCTTCCAACCTAGTGATTCTGTGATGCCCAGGAAGTTCCACCTGGACATGAGACAAATTCTTTCCTGTGCAGCGACTGTGCACAGAACAGGTTTCCCTGAGATGGTATGGGGTCTGCCTTACTGGAGTTAATCAAGAAATGTCTGGATGAAGTCCAGTGTCATGTGCTCTGGGATGACCCTGCTTGAGCAAGGTGGGACCAGCTGATCCCACCCCATGGTCACTTCCAGCCTGACCCATTCTGTGATTCACTGCTGAAGAACAGATACTCTAAGATATTTACAATTTTCTCATGTGGTTCCTCCCATGCAGCCTCAACCTCTTAAAAAAATAAATTGGGGAAAAAAAATCTGCATTATGTCTTACCTCCTGCCTGAAAATTTTTCTCCAGGTACTGTTCAGGTATAAGTCACATTTATAGGCTTCCTACTAATATGTTTCATAACATACATTACAGGAAAAAAGCTACTTAGTTAAGCACATTTCAATGTTTAATTTAAAGGTACATATCTTGAGACAGGACAATTATAATTGCAGACTGCATCCTCTCCCAGTAGGCTGACCACACCTTTGAATCACTTTGCACAGGTCAGCACAATGCCCAGGCAGCACTGACAGCTGTGATAGCCAGTTACACGTTCTGCAGTGCAATCACTTCCATGAGCTCATGAGAAGATCTGATTTGTCCAGTAGAGAGCTTTGGTATGGAGTCTTCTGTGAAAGCTTTAACTAGTTTGAGATATGCAAAGAATGGTTTCTACCTCAGCTGGTACCATTACAGAGAAGGGTTGGCTGGCCAACACCTCATCCCACACTCTGATCTCCCCTTCTCCACTCCATCAGTCCATATAACAGTCATGTTTAACAGCCTGCTGCCAACAGCCTCTGTCCCACAGTGATGCAGAAGTCAAGAGGACATTAGCAACACTCTCCCAGAACCTCTTTTTATCTAACATACAATAATACATTCTCATTATTCACTTCCTTGGTAGCACTAGAAGCATGAATGCCTCAAATATTGACCTGGTCTTCAGAACAAACAGTTGTGTTTTACAAAGCTTACCATTAAAGAGATCAGAGTTGAAGCAATCTTCAATGTTTCTCATCTGGATTACTCCTACACAGAGGCCACGGGGAGAACTAGCCCTGCTCCTACTGTACCTGTAACAATGTGCCTGTTCAGTATCAGCATTTACTTCTAGTAGAGCAAAACTCTGGAAAACTAATGTCAGATTTAGGGCATGAAAGGGATACATGTGACCCAGTTCTTTCCCTTAGTCCTTCATTAGGTATCACCAAGTTTTTACACTCAGTGAGAGTGGCATCAGGAAACTACAGCTCTTGCAAAATACTGCAGTTACTGATGCTGTGCTAGTGACTGTCTTTCCTAAAGGAACACAGTAAAGTTCCTCTTTTCTCCTGCTCTACCTACTCAACACATTCAGTGGGTGTCACAGGCTGCTGTTTAATGTGTCTGTGGTAGGAGGCCAGTGCCCATCCTGGCAGGAACACGTGGACGCAAGGTACTGCCCAAACAGCACACCAGGTGAGCTGGCAGGCATTTGCTATTGTCATCAGTATTGAGTTGGATTAGTCTTTCTTTTCTTAACACACTGCAGCACTGCACTACTGCACATCAGATTTTCCTAGTATTGCATAATCCACAGAAAGTGAACCAGGTTTTAAAAATTAATACCTAATTCAGCACCTGCAGTTACTGTAAACCAAGGTTAGATTACACAAGCTGCTCTACAAACTCTAAGGTGTTAAAATTCCTTGTATTGGGATTGTGTTATTCCACTGACTAGTGAACAGTCTACCAAGTAAGACTGAAAACTGACACCACGTACTGTTGAATTCATCATGAAAAGAACTGGTATGTGCTGGAAGGATCTTTAGTCTGACATGTTACATGTTCTTTCCATGAGTTGAGCTCTTCATTATTAAGATCATGGTTCAGACTGTTTCTCAAATATCTGTGTGCCTGTTGACAAGGTCACAGGATGGTCTTCCCATTTTACTGTACTCCTGCAAAAAAACCCAAACAAACCAGTCAACTCAAGTGCTTTCTAAAAGAGCCAAACACAGCATGAGATCTTAGTACAGCAAGACAACAACAAGATGGCTGTTATAGAAAAATGTGTAGCCTCTGGAAGTAAAGTCTAGGTAAGGAAGCTTACCATTTTTACACAGTAAAACAACAGTAACAGGAATGATTGAATTACAGATTTTAGCCTTCACTAAGCAGTTATAAAAGTAAAACTGTATAAAAATGTCTGTTGTAAGTGGCTTAAGTGAACAATTACAAGAAACTCATTCCAACAGGCTGGTTTTCTTTTTGGGATAGGAGCAAGGCAAAGGTTTTTTTCCCCTTCTCCAAGCTTTACTTCACATTTTAGTGTGAATGTGATCCCAATGTCTGTAGAACATTTCTGCTATGACAATACACATCAGTTCTTCCTTCAGTGTTCATCATTAATTAGGTTGTCACTTCTTTAGGTACAGCACTGGTTTAAGCATGAACATGAGAACAGGCCAACTACACTTCTGTTACATGATTCCAGGAGGTAACCTCTACGGACCCTGGAGATACTTAACAGCTAATTTCACTTCTACATTATCAGAAGTTGATTTTACAAGGACTTACCTATTATGAGGTGGTCTCTGGAATGGTAGGAAGGTGTGTTATTCTGTAGTAGCTATGTTTAAGCTGCCGAGCTGTACGTCCAGACACAATCCATTTTAATTTCTGCACATTTGGTTTGGAACACTTGCTTGAGGAATATTCTGTAAGGCACTTCAACACTAGCTCCTTCCAGAAGGTCAATTCTCTGTTGCTTATCTACATAACAAGACAGAATGTCCAATGTTAACAACTAGTTAAATCTTTACTTTGTACATGTACTTTCAGCTTCTTCAGCAAGATAGACAGCCAAATATCCCAAGCCAAATGAAAAAAAAACCACTACAAAACATGACAAGAAAGCCACAAAAGAAACCAATATGCCAATGCACCTGTTCCTTCCCCACTGTGTAGTCCATGCATTTTTCTTCCACCCTCCCCTGAAATTTTATCGGCACATACCTTGGAATGTAACTGTAGAAATTCCAATGCCTCCGTCAACTCCAGCAGTTTTTGTTCTTCTATCTCTAGTGCCAAAATAGACAGTGCCAAGACAGAAGGCTGGAGAGAGAAGATGTTTTTAAACATTTCTTTGCTAAGTTCCAGCAGTTTAATTTTCTTTGAACTTTTAAGATGTTTACCTTGGCTTTAGAAAACATGATTCTGCAGTGACAGGCCTTAAGCTGGGTCTCAAGTCTCTCAAAATTAAGGTATTTTCTCCTGTAATAAAAACAGATGAGTGAATCTAGAGGAGTGCAAGCTTGACCAAGGCAGCATCACTCCAGGAACTCAGAGAAGCAGCAAGAATGTTCATTATCTAAACAAAGGCCTCATTTGTCCCAGAACTTCTGGGGTTACATTCAAACAGGTGTTCAGTTTTGGCAGTCCCAATGCCAAAAATAAATCTTGTGCTGCACTGGGAAAGAGCTGCATTACAAAAGCAGGCTTAACAAGGAACTTCGGTGCTTAGTAGCAAAAGGAACCTTTTTTAAGCCAGATTTTGCAATCTTTACAATGAGGCAATACTTCACTGCAACATAAGCAGAGATTTATTATACCACCATTATTGAGCAAGTTTGGTTTTCGGCTCAGAGAGCAATACTCTATTTATGCAAACAAAAAATACTCCATAATTGGAGCAATACTCCATTTATGCAAAAGAATTAAAATTACAATAATATTAAACCACAGATGCTCACATTTATGACAATTCCGAGTAGGGGGAAAAGTTTGTGGAATTTTTAAAGTATAGAAAGGTCTATTACTCAGGCAATTTCCCTGCTTATTCTTCTACATTCTATGTTTTCTGGTCTTAGGCAGTTATAGCAAATTCAGGATTAGTTATTGTACCTTTCACAGCTTAAATTCCCATGAATGAATGAATGATAGAGCTGTAGAAATTGGAAGGCTGTTAAAGCTTTGACTTTCCAACACAATTTCTCCAGTATGATTTTCTCCATTCTCATCATATCAGAAACAGTGAACCTATACTGGCTTATTCGAATTAAGTCAGTGGCTAAGGGCACATTTCTCTCTTCTTCTGATGCCTTCACAGCCAAGTAGAAGCAGCTGAGTCCAACACAGCCCAAGTGTTTAGGCTGTACCTAAAGAAAAGTGAATTGTTATTTTCAAAGAAGAAGGCATCTGATCAGCTATTACAACATGCAAGTTTCAAACTGTAGGCACAAATCTATTTCATCAGAAAATTATGAGGGATGAGGGGTTGTTTTGTTTTTTGGAGACTGAAAACTAAGTCTTTTATTGTAATTATCTTTATTTAACCAAACAAGAAAACAGTTATGCACCATAAATTGAATCTCATTCATCTAAAAAGCAAGACTGCAGAGCAATTTTGATTGAGGTAGAACTGACTTGTTAATGAAGTTCTAAAATAGCCTAAGAGGAAGCTTTTAGGACTTAAGGTCTTGTACATATTAGGGGTGATAGTAAAAAATTGGGGGTTTTAAACTCTACTTTAAGTATATATACACACACATATATATACATGTATATATAAATGGTCTTATTTTATTTCATAGACAACATAGTCCTGATTTTTACTGCTTAATCTGGATTCACAAGCCTTTGAAATCATCATTTTCCCATCCATTCCATCTAGCTTTCTCATTTTTGTTTGAACACACAAGCAAAACAAGCTTTTGTTCTTGTCCAAAGTGTACAGTGGTAATCCTGTCTTGTTAGACAATTTAAAACAACTCAGGTCAGCATGTCACATCTGCATGGGAGAATGCAGTGCTAACTAGTGTTCGACCAGATTTTAAGTGTTCAACAGCAGCTTGATATACACAAGGCTAACTGATAGATTGAAAAGGCAGATAAATAAGAAGTAATTTAACTTTTTTTTGTATCTATGCAGCAGGACAGGCAGTCTATCTTGATCTAAGCCATTAACACGTCCTGTTTCCCAGCCCATGAACATCCTTGAGTTTTTCCTTCTCCAGAGGAAACAGCTTTCTGAACAATATCAAAATCTGAATGGAGAACACAACTTTTTAGCTCTGCACAACCAAGAATTTCTGGAAGGAGCTTAACCTTTATCTAAACCCAAGATATTCCAGTTTCGAATAGATACCAGGCACACAGCTTATCCTTTAAAAAGCCTTACCTTCATTTTTGACAAGAATCTATCTAAGAAATTCACAGCTAGAGAGAACGTCTCAGTATGGAAGCCAAAGAACTGAGTCAAGCTGAGGAGATCTTTCACTTCGAAGTCTCGCAGCCGTGCGGTCATTCGCAGGCCATTGTCGTGGGCAGCCTCGAGCAGCCGGAGGCCGGCGGCCCGGGGCTGAGCCCGCAGCTCCTGCTCCAGCATCGCGGGCAGCTCGAGCACCGGGTCCCGAGCCCCGCCGCTCGCCAGGGTATCGATCATCTGCCACGAGAAACAGCGCCGGCCAGTCAACAGCTAAAACGCGGCAAACTCACCAAAACCTCTCAAACTCTACGGCCAAGATGCGGCAGCCCGGGCACACGCACGGAGCGCCCCGGGGCGCCCCCGGGCACCCGCGGCCCAGCAGTGTGCGAGGCACGGCGGGGCCGCGCCTCCCGGGACATGCCCGGGCCTGCCCTCGCTGCCGCGGGGCTCTGCCGGCGGACNGATGCCTTAGGTTTTAGCTTTTGTATTTTTCAGGTTTTGTACTGCTTTAGTGTGTAGTTCTGAGCGTCATATTAAGTGTTGGTAAGTTTTCTTCACACAGTAGGGACACAAAACAATTTGTTTTCTAGCTTGGGACCAAGGACAGCCACCCAGATTTCAGGCTCAAGAGCATAAACAGCATGGACTGAAGAGAGAAAAACAAGAAGAATGGGACTTAATAACCTAAACCTGTAATGGGACAATTAACTCCAATATGCAAATAGACCAGAACTTACAAAAGTGAGAGACCCCATGACCGGTTGTCCATTTTTTTGCGACCATTTTGGATTCATCTTGGGTGTACTCCTGGCTGGGCTCCAGCACTGCCCAAGGTGGATCCATTGAGGCCTCCTAATAAAACACCTGCTTTATTCTTTAAGTCTGTCTGGTCTCTGTTCTAGGCTCTGTCAGCCTTGAAAAGGCATCAGTAGAAACAGCTCCTAAAGCACAAATGGTTTCTAAACCCTGGGATGGTGCCTGGCTGGCTTCCCAGGCCAGGGCAGATGCTGTCCCCCAGGGCGGAAGGCTGCAGGGGTTCAGTGCTTTACTGCTCTCCCCTCCTGCATGACTGAAACCTCTCCAGTACAAGGCATTAAAGGGTTCACATCTTCTTGCATGAAATATAAATTTCTACTTGGTGTCCATTTCCCTTCCTTCCTCAGATCTTTGCAAACTACTGGTTGAGAGAGTGCATCTAAAGGGCACTGGTTTGACCCTCATTATAATATCCTTGATTTGAGTGTCTATTAGACAAGAAGAAGTAATTTGTTAAAAAAATGAGAGTGGAAGCGTCAATCCCAGGTCTCATGCCACAGCCCATCTGAGAGAAAATGAATTGTCTTTTGGTGCTACGAAGTCTAAACTATAAATCAATCTGTTGCTATTGGATGACATTCCCATATAATTGCCCATGAATGCAAACTCAAGTACTTCAAGTATTCACAGATGCAGCACATCAGAGATGAAGATTATAGCAAATCAGATGTCATGAATATGGATATTTATGTTGCCAGTAAATAGTCTGAGTTATCTAAATTAAAATTCAAAATTATATATTGCAAAGGAAGTGTTCTTTTTTTTTTTTTAAGAGTTGGAAAACATTTGCAGTATTCTTCCAGTCATTACTATGCACATAATAATCATGTGAAGCAAATGATACTTCTTTTCATGCTGCTTGTTTTAAATAGCTTTTATTTCTCAAATTGTTCTTAAAAATAGACTTAAGGGAGTGCTGTAAAAAGCAGTGGGCCATGCATCTGGTTTAAAGCCACTGACAGCAGGCAAAATCACTGGCCTGTTTTTTGTTCTTTCAGTAAGGATTCTGCACTGAGGTGACGGCATGGAAAAGCAGTTCATGTTGATTAAATAGAACATGTAAGTTATGATTTTAAAATGCTCTTTGGGCTTAGGCATTTGGCAAACAGAAGCCCAAAACACCTTCCTGGGGCTACTGTAGCCACTTGGGCAGCAGCTTAAGAAGTATCTTGCTGTGAGTTGTCAGACTTCACGCTGGAGTGGCTGAAGTGAGTGCACACACTCTGCTCTGCAGGCTGCTGTGTGTGGACAGAAGATGCTTCAGGAGAGGGGCTGCAAACAGTGAGAGCACCAGGAGCTCCTGAAATGCATTGCAGCTGTTCCCTTGTAGCGCTGGCAGAGATGAGCTCTAGCTCAGACTGGATAGCAAAGATGCTACAACTTCTCTCCTAGATGTCTGTTCTGCCTCTTCAGTGGTTGTCGTGCCTGAGACAAGGACATGCAACTTCCTTTTGGATTGGTTTGGTTTCTCTCTCTGCAGAGAGACTTAGGTCGGTTAGATAGATGGGCAGAGTCCAACAGCATGAAGTTTAATAAGTCTGAGTTCTACATTTTGGCCATAAAAATCCCCTACAACGTTACAAGCTGGGGACAGTGTGGCTGGACAGTGCCCAGGCAGAAAGGGACATGGGGGTGCTGGTCGACAGCCAGCTGAACGTGAGCCAGCAATGTGCCCTGGTGGCCAAGAAGGCCAATGGCATCCTGGCCTGGATCAGGAATGGTGTGGCCAGCAGGAGCAGGGAGGTCATTCTGCCCCTGTACTCGGCACTGGTGAGGCTGCACCTTGAGTGCTGTGCCCAGTTCTGGGCCCCACAGTTTGGGAAGGACCTTGAGATGCTTGAATGTGTCCAGAGGAGGCAATGAGGCTGGAGAGGGGCTGGGAACACAAACCCTATGAGGAATGTTTGAAGGAGCTGGGGTTGTTTAGCCTGGAGAAGAGGAGGCTTAGAGTTGACCTTATTGCTCTCTACAACTTCCTGAAGGGAGGTTGTAGACAGGTGGGGGTCGGTCTCTTCCACCGGGCAGCAACTGACAGAACCAGAGGATAGAGTCTCAGCTACATCAGGGAAGGTACAGCTTGGATATTAGGAAAAAAATTTTCACCAAAAGAATACTAAAATACTGAAATGCTCTTTCCAGGGAGGTGTTAGAATCACCATCTCTGGATGTGTTTAAAAAAAGACTGGACATGGCACTTCATGCTATAGTCTAGTTGAGGTGTTAGGGCATAGGTTGGACTCGATAATCTTAGAGGTCTCTTCCAACCTCATTATTCTGTGATTCTGTGATTCTCTACCTTGACTTCAAAAATAATGCCCAAACCCCTGCTTTGGATAGGGATAATGGCAGTCCATTAGCTCTTTTTTCTCTATTACTGCACTGGAATTATATATAATCAATATGCTAGTCTCCTGCCTGTATCTGAGCTGTATCCTTGCTTATGTGATCTCTTTGAGCTATTTTTGTGATGTATTGGTTTTAAAAATGATCTTTTACCCCAAAAGTATTTATTTGACATCATTTAGGAAAATCCTTTGCTGTTTCACACTCCTTTCCCCCAGCCTTTGTTAAGAGCATCAGCAGGCATTATGAATATGACTGGTGTGTAGTTAGCTGCCCTAGAAGAAGAGGGTGTGGATGGGGTATGAAATCATGGATCTGAAGTGTAAACTTAAAAACTAGCAGCAGTCCTGTACTCTCCATGGTTATATCTTCTCCACCCATAATTTTCAGCCAGGTATTTTCTCCCATTTTGAGAAGATTCAGGACTGCTTTTTTAGGAAGAGTCATGTCAGCTGGATTTGGAACACAGGGTAATTTGTTGAACAGACAGAGAAAGCTGAGACTGAGCACTTGTGATGATTAATAACCCTGCAATAGTGTGTGTGTTTTTGTTAATCACCCCGGGAGGAGCAGCCTGGGGAAAGTGTCAGTTTTCTTCAGAGAGGGAGTCATTACAAGACAGTACAAAGTCATGCTTCATGTTTCAATATTTTAATTTTTTTTTGCTTATGGACTGAATGTTTCCAATGGTTGTGTGGGTGCTGCACATTTGCTTTAGGCTTACTGATAATGGGCTCATTGTTCCTGACTGCTGTGGAATAACAGTTGGTGAGCCCTCTAAGCTGAGACTTGACATGATGGAAATACAGAGTTTGTCATTGAGAAAAAGAATTAGGAAGTCAATCACTTGCACTTGGAAGCTTTTTTGTCTTTTAAAAAGGTTAACTTTTTGATAGATCCCAAAGGAAAGCAACTTGAAACACTAATTGAGAGCTCAGGAGCTCTCAATGGTTGAAAACAGTTTGCTAAAAGCAGTACTGGGAGTCTTTGGCACTGTGCTTGGCTGAAGAGCCCAAAGAGATGGCATGAACAGGTAATTTTTGTTTGATGAATCATGTAGGACTTGGAGATAAGCAAAAATACACAGAAAAAATTTTTTGGGAAAAAAAAAAGTAACTTGAAGATGTTATTCCTGCCACAGCCTCCAGAAGCAAGGTGACACCTGGTCACGGGAATTTGCCTTGGCTGGGTTCATGTCTTTTTAAAGAAGAAATATTTTGTCCTGTTATATTTGTCTTACTTTCAAGAAAAAAGGTTCTGCTAATTCCTAATGTGGTTTACCAAATGAGTTAAGTAGTTCAGGTAGTAATTTAAACAACCAAGAGTTAAAAATCTTTTTCTAAACCATAGGTTTACAGTACAGCAGTCTCCAGTCAGTATTCACATTGTTGTGCCAACTCTGTGGTTAAAGCTCATCTCAGAATATGAAGTATCAGGATACTTCAGTTCATGTGCAGAACTACATTCTTCTTTTCAAAAGCTGTTTCAGAAGAAAAATGGACTGGTGTTCAGGCAGGCAGAGCTGTGATTAAAGGACAGGCTGCTTCCCTGATGGCCCCTTTTGGTTTTAGTGGAGATCTTGAGATAACCTAATGAAGTGAATTTTGTTCTTGCAGGGGGAAACCATAGCAACCTGCTACTTTAGAATGCAGGGTATATAATCTGTCTGTCCTTCAGATAGTATTTTGCAGTCCAGAAATAGTCATAGTCTCCTAATGTGTGAATGTAAAATGTCAGACAAATGTAGCTGGAGTGACAGTGTTGTCTCTGAGGGGAACATGAGCCCTGTTGTGCTGCTTGTCTGGTGCTGCACATTTGAAAAGCAGGTCCCAGAGGAGGGCCAAGAAAGTCTATTTTTTGGTTTTTAATATATGAGTGAGAGAGGTGCTGTGAAATTTGGTAATTGAAAGAGATGCTGCACTCCCCCCAGTGCTACTTTCACCTTGCCTCTAACCTTTACGTGCCTCTACTTATTTTTGTCATAGTTTTCTTAAATTATGGTATATAGAGTTCCAAGTTTTTTGGTCATTGGTCTCTGATACCACTTTGTGGAGGCTCAAACAGTGCTGGGAGTAATGTGGGACTAAGTGCCCTGCAACCTGCTCACAGCTGGCCAAAGCTGCCGGCTGTTTGCTGAAAACATGGAAAACATTCCTTCTTGCCTAAGTAAATAAATCCTTGTGAGCACCCTCACTGACTTCTGCTTGTGTCACCCTCCCACTACAAGATCTGAAACAGCTGAGACAAGTAATTTCTGCAGAAACCAGCACTGATTACTGAACAGTTAAAATTCAGCTTGTGAGCCTCAGAATTTGCTGCCAGTTTTAGGGACTGGGCTACCAGTCTGAGAAGGGNGTTACCCAGACCTGCAGTGGGAGACTTTATTGGTTCACTTTTTGTTTTTTTTTTTTTTTTTTTTGTGAAAAGGGCCAGATGAGTAGTTCATTGAAGGCATAAATAGGCAAATATTTAATGATACTGCTAGGGATTGATTTAGACTAAACAGCTAACTAAATATTTTCCTTAAAAATATTACCATGACCCCAGCTTCTGTAGGGAGTGTTTAAAAATCAACTTAAATGGCACAGAATGTATTCATACATTCTTTATGAATATGTGTTTTGCGGAATAGAGGCATTTCAAATCGTTTTTTTGCTATTAATCAAGTGTTAACAGCCAAAATTATTGTTTAAAATGCTAAATTATTTTATTAGGGTTGTGATTTACTTAAGAGGAAAGCAAAATAATGTTGGTTGGTTGGTTGGGTTTTTTCTGTTTCTGTGTCAGAGTGGGTCAAGGCTGTGCGATTCCTCCTGCTCCTTTAAACTGATCTGGCTCCTTATTGTTTATGACACACTGGTTTGGTTTAAATTATGGTTAATCAAATTTTTCTTGTCACAACTCCATTTCCTTGCCTTTTTGGAAATCATACCTGTTCCATAGCAGTTCTTGTCCTTCTGCCCCCTTTAGGTTGGTTTTTCATCCCTTGAGTAGTTATGCCTTTATGAATAACAGTGGAGCACGTTTAAACTATTCCCATTGTCACTATTTTTTGTTCTGTTACCTCTTTCTATTTGATCTGACTCCCAGTTGTTTTCAGCTTTTGATTTGTTTGCACTGCATATTTGGTGTTTGCATTTGTATGTAGATGGATTTGACACTGAAATCACTTGTTACCATCCTGTGGAAGCAAATGCTGTGGGTTTCTTGATTTGGTGATTTGTTTTGTTTGTTTGCCCAGGTGTACTAGCAGATTTTTGTCCTTGTCTTGCTAGGGGATCTAAAAGGAATCCCTTCGTTGAGAGAGGACACTTAAACTTGAAGGAAAATGTGACAGTCTGTATTCTCAGATCTGTAGTACCAAAACTAGTGATACAAACAATGATGTGGAAAATGAAAATCTTTCCTGGTAGAATGGGAGATTCAGCCTTCTCCCGGATGAGGGCAGTGGTGGCTCACAGATAGCACAGTCCCTGCTCATGTTTAATGTAACACTCATTACAGACTGTGAGATTTGCTGTATTTATATTAGGAGTTTCAGCGAATGTGTTGTGGAATTACTTTTATAAATTCAGGGCTGAGAAATACGAGAAAAGAATGTGAAGGGAGATATTTTTATATAGAGGACTTTCAACTTAACCTCCCCCTAGAAGGATTTTTGAATTTTGAAGAAAATCAGGACAACTTGCTGAAGGGAATAAGATGCACTCACTTGACAAATAGAGTTTGCAAATCTATATCTGAAGTTTTCTAGATTTTCAAATGATCAAGTTTACAATAATGAAGAATAATTTTTTGCTGAAGGATTATTTTCCATACACAGTGTTTCATTTTACCATTTAGCTTGATACCCAGCAAATCTATTTACATGCACTTAAATCTTGTACTTTTAATTGCTACATCCTCGTGTGGCTGCTTTGCAGCAGCAGTTATGGAAGTTTTAGATGAGTAATTTCTCCTCTCTTTACCTTAACATAAGACCCATCATGCTTTTTTAAATTGGCTTTCAGTATTGAGTAATATTAAGGGATTTGCAAGAGAACAATGTATGTTGTTGCAGGTGTTTTAATGGATGTTGTATTTTGAAGTGTGACTTCTCTACCAGTTGAGGGCTTTTCGATATGGCATCCAGGGACAAGGGTTTTGGGGCAGTTAATGTAGCAGTGAAGATAAGATTGTAACTAGACAGATAGCTTGCTGAGGTGGCAGAAGAAGGAGATTGAATAAGAGGATTAATTATGTAATTGGGTATTATGGTTTCTAGAATCTGCTGATATTATGTCCAGTCTGCTTTTGTTTGTTCTCTGTGTCTGCCCAGCTTTACATAAGCTTGTGCTTCAGTGAGTCTGGAATCTCTGCAGTCACAAGCCAATAATGGTGCAGAACAGTGAGCTGAGGTCTCTGCAGAAGACTTGGCAGATTATTAAGTGAAGTGAAAGAGTAATTCCTTGCAAGCACAACTGCTGCTGGCTGTTAGATGGTGGGATGTTTGTATTTATGTGCCTTCTAACACCACTGTTCAGGATGAGAGTTTCCTGAAGGCTTTGCTAGAGCAATGTGAAAGATGGATATGTAATCTCTGGTTGATGCAAACTGGTAGAGTCACTGGCTTTGAGGTGACAGGGAGCACATCCACACTTCAGTTCTGAGTGTTAACTGCTAGGCAAAGCTTTTATTTTAACCTGAAGAACAAGTATATTAGCTTTGCTTGCAAATAATTTTAACTATAAGAAATTTATCCAGCTAAATTTTTCTTTGTTGAATTTATCTTCTAGTATGCCAGTGGAGTCTGTACCATAGAATAATGCTTCCTGCTTTCTATGCCTGGTAAGCAATGGCATAGGTGGGCCTTGGAGGTGGGAATCTAAACTCAATCTGTGTAAAACATAACCATGTTTTCAAAGTATGTAGGCAGCAAACTTCTGATGAGATGAGGAAGATGTTGGAGGAGTAGGTCTGTGTGCAGTCCAGGGGGTAACTGCAGGCTGAAAGTGCTCTGTTGTGTGGCTGCTGCCTTCTCAATGTGCAAAAGGAGCAAGTGGCACTTTCCAACTGAACTTTGCACTTTTGTGCAGGAATTGTTTGTAGTACAAATATACCTTATGTGCTGAATGGAGCCATTTTGGCACCTGTGTGTCTCCAGGCACTCTGCAGATGTTCTCTTTGTAAGGAATGTGTAGGTTAAAGCATGCTTGCTGGTCATTTCTTCTGCCTCAAGTAGTAGGGTCCACAAGGGACTGGCTCCTTCCTTTGAGGCCACTGGTACATGCATGGTTGGAACAGAGTGGTCAGTGACAGGAGTTTGGGAATTTTTTCTTGGTAAGTGGACAGGGAAAACACCCCTTGTGCTTTGCTGAGCTTTGTGGCTGCCTGGAGAACCTGTGCTCCATTAAGCACACAGCTGTAAATTGTCAAGCTGCCTGAAATAAAACCAATACTGATTAGTTAAATATTTATGGACTCCTGGCTGGATGTTTATTATGTTGTAACATAGTATGGTTTTCAGGTTAAAGCTGTGAAATAAAATTAATTCTGATCTTGGCTTGGGAAACCCTTCCCTAGGAGGCATTTACAGATCAGCTAGCTGCTGATCTGCATCTAGCACGAGCCTAGGTCTGAGGAACTGCAGAGGCATGGAGAATTATGGTAGCATTCTGTTTGCAAACCTTCTGTTTCACATTTAGCATGAGGTTTGTGAATATGTGTATTGGCCAGGAAGCCTAGTGCCATGCTCCATGTGCACTGGATGTTTGTGGGAGAGAAGTCTACATTTTGGAGCTTTAACAGGTTGTGTGCTGAGGTCTCAGAGACAAGGAGCAATGCTCTTCCTTTTCATTTTGGGTACTCTTCATTACCTTTGGGAAGCACAGTTTGCAAATTAAAAGGCTGTTTGTCAAAATGCCTGCTTTGAATAAAGAGAGTTTTTCCATAAGGTTACATTTCCGTGTTGTTATCTATCTTGACAAAATTGCTGTTGCTTCTATCAGTTTCTTAGGTGTCACTTCTCCCTTTTTGATTTGTTCCTTGCTTCCTGTAAATGAGCTTATACATTATGCATCTAGAAGCTATTTTTCTGGTATTCCTCTACAGAATAACTTAAAATATGCAGCAATCAATGCTGCTCAGAAAAACTGTCATATTTGTGTTCCCAGGCTTCTTGGAAGGTTAAAACCCTGTAGCTGACTCAAAGGTGATAGCATTCTCTCTAATGGATTGCACAGAAAATCAATAGGAAAGAACTATTGTTTGAAAATGTTATTACAAGCTAATGTCAGATTTAAAAATATATATCAATAAGATTGTTTTGGCTGGTGACACAAGAATGTGTGGTTTATGCAGTTACTCTGTATGCAGTTTCATTTTTCTTTCAGGTTAATGAGCATCTTTACACTTCAGTGTTTCATACCTTTCTTTTTCTTACATCTGATTTGAATTAATTGTGGTGTAGAACTTCTTTTTCAGACTGACAGAGGAAGTCCTGTAAAGGCTGTCTTCATAATCATCACTGTGAGATAAAGACCTGCAGCATTTCAGATGTTTGTTTTTCTTCCTTTCAATGCTCACTTATTGAGAGTCTCAGTTCCTACTGAGGAAAAAAATTTAAGGAAGATATGAATTACCAATTACTGCTTTGTTTATCCCAGTAGATAAACAGAAAATGTGTTTCTTGCTTGTCTTGTAAAAAAAAGTATGGCTTTGTTAGAAATTATTTTAGAACTTCAAGCAGAAATCAAAGGACTGTTAACAGCTCCATAAACTTGGCATTAGCAACTAATGTCTTGATTTACTTAAGAAAAGAATAAGTTGAAAAACTGGCTAATAGAAATAATCTGAGTGTTTTTAATGTGAGCTACAAATAATATAACCTGTAATTTCTAAAGTCCTGTGGTGCTAAACTTCTCTGTCCTCTGGCTGGACTAGATAGTCAGGATGGTGTAATATCAATTGCTTTTGTCTCTCATGGTCTAAGATTTCTTTTCAACCTCTTGTCTACATTTGTGATTTCCAGTGCTTGCTGTGCTGATAAATCTTCTTGGACCTGTTTGCCTCACTCAAGGGCTGCTTTGCATTGTAGGGAAGGCCCATCCTGCTGCTGGGAAGGTGTAAGGAATTTTGCCCTGACAAAGATTTTCAGCTCTCCCTTTTTATTTCCTTTCACCCTGAGCTTTACCTAAAATCTGTGTTGCTGATTCTCTGCTAAGCAGCAGCACGTCCAAATGCTAACAGCACAATTTGTAACCAGGGCATAGATAATGAAGAATTTACTGAAGGAAACCATTTTGGGCACTTATATTCAGTTCTTGCTTTGGGCACAGAAAATGATGAACACCCTAGGATCCAGGCAGGAGCTATGATACTGATGTCTGCAGTCCCACCCTTCTAATAGTACCTGAAGTCATCACTGCATCAGACATTGACTGGACATAATGAAAGAACTCCCAGCTTTAATAGCTGGTAACTAGTCAATCTATCAGTGAAGGGGAAATGGCAACTTTTTGGTGAATTCCTAAATCCTCATTCAATATATTTTATCAGAAGCATGCATTGCTTCTCTTTTATTTTTTTCAGTCTTATTTGGAAGATCTCTGAGACAGCAATGAAAGCCAGTAGATTTTATAAAGTACTCCAGGGATGTTCTGTGCTCTAACTCATCACAGCATTTACTTTGTAATTGTAAAGGCTATTCCTGATGGGCAGGCAAAAAGGATTTAGAAAGGAAGACAGAGATTTTATTTTTTTTTTAATTATGATTAAAAATAAAAGTCTTTGAACAGAGGACTACTGATCTGTTGAGAAAATCTCAAGTATTTTCTCCGGGTGGTAGAAATCGCTTATTTACAACAGGTAGTTATTGGAAGCTATTTTTCCCCAGTAGGTTTGAAGAACTGAACTCCCTGCATATCTTCCCAGCCCTTAAATATTGTGGTTTGAGTCTGTGAGGTATTTAAATGTAGGCACACAGTTTGTGGTAATTGGGAGTGGGGCTGTAGCCCAGCCTCATCCCCAATGGGCTACAGCTGTGTTGTTCAGGTGAATAATATTGAAGATAACGAGCCATGGAGTGCCCAGGTGCACTGAGCAATCACAAAGGGAACAGAGG
>VYZP01037003.1:10563-46597 GCA_013400635.1 Hypocryptadius cinnamomeus | reverse complement strand
AAAAAAAAAATCTAAAATAAAGAGCTATTGGTTTTCTTCTTGGCCTTAGGGCAGAAATTTAATGTTTGTGCAATTTTTACCAGGGTTTGCTCAAATTGGGGCTGCCATGTTCTTTCACAATAAGTGAAGGGGAAAAAGTGCTGGCTACTGTGAAACCAAAGCTTTGGTGACTTGGCTGAGTTTGTGGTGGTGAGGTGGGATCATGGACAGGGTGATAACCCTCCAGGAGAGGCTGGGCAGACGAGCTGGTGGGAGGGGTGTAATTCCACAGCTCCTGCACAGGGACACAGCTCAGCAGGAGGACTGGGAACACCATTAAACACCAGCAGGAACCCCAAGGTTTCATTATCACTCAAAGTTCACCTAAACATCATAAATTAATTATTTTGGAGTGATCATTCTCTGATGACACATTCCAAAACCCCATTCAGCCATTCCTTCTTCTTCTTTCCAGCCTGAGATTTGCATCATGGATCCTTCACTTTGGGGAGGAGAACTCTGAATGTAGAGCTGTTGTGTGTCCTGCTTGTCCTTGGCAGCAGCTCCTGGAGCTGTAGGGACGTGCCACCAGGCACAGGAAGGAATGGGGGATTTTCTGTGAGGGTAGGGAGGCCCTGGGTGCTCACAGAAACTGTATCCCTGTAAGTGTCCAAGGCCAGGCTGGACAAGGCTTGGAGCAGGGGGTGGAACGAGATGATCTTGAAGGTCCCTTCCAACCCAAACCATTCCGCAATTCCAGAGCAGCCCTATCCTCCCCACCCCAAATCAACCACCCAGAGATCAGAGAGCTGGCAGAGCACCACAGCACCCCCAGCTCCCATCCCCAGGGGGTTCCAGCAGTGCCTACCTGTGGCAGCAGGGGCTCCCCGTCCTTGAGCCAGCGGTAGGAGGGCTTGGGGCGGCCGCTGGCGCGGCACTCCCAGGACACGCGCTCCTCGATGGCCGCGTGCACGTCGTGGATCTGCTGCGTCCAGCTGGGCTGGGCTGCAAGGCAAGCAGGGAGGGAAGCCTGGAGCCTGGGAGCAGCAGCTCTGTGCTGCCAAAAGGATGTTCCTTCCCTTATCAGAGCGTTGGACTTGATAATGTTGGGATTTCCGCTTTTCTATTTTCCATCTATTTGTAACCCTGCAGCTCTTTAGTGTGTAACTCTAAACTCCACACACAGTGGGAGCTGCTGCTTTCCCATTTTGGGCAGACACAAATTCCTCTCCAGGCCTGGCAATCAAGGACACCTCACTGCCTCAGGGCAGAGATGGGAACAAAAGTGAGCTGGGGGAACAAACTTGGGGTCAATGACTTCATTACCTGAAGCTGGAATCAGAAGATTAACCCCCAATATGCAAATGGACCAAACTTATAAAAGTGTGAAAACCTGTGACCTGTGGTCCATTTTTGGGTGTAGCCCTTGAGGGGCTTTGTCTGCCCTAAATGTACCTGAAGCCCTTCAATAAATAGAACAGCTTTTTATTCCATTAATTCCGTCTGGCCTCTGTTTTTAGGTAGCCCCAAAAAAGCATCATAAGAACTGTTAAAGATTACTGTTCTTCCTTGAGTCCAGTGCTGCTTTCTGAAGGTGGCACCAGCCAAGATTAAAAGTTACTTTTATTTTATTTGTAGTAAAAACCCTTAAAGAAAAAGAGTAGCTTCAGAAACCCTGCTCATCCTGCAAAAACAAAGCAGTAGTTACACACCTGGTCTTTCCAATAGAGACATTTCCCTCCTCAGGGTCTCTAACTTGGGCTTCAAAGCTATAAAATTTAGCTTCAGACTTCAGAACACGCAATTTAGAACTAGTTCTGCATTGAAATTGAGGTTATTCCAGTAAATCTGCATGGTTACAGGCACTACTTCAGGTCCAGGCTCTCAGTCTTGTCTTGATTATGGCCAGATCTCCACATCTCGCCACAGGAAGGAAAAACCTTTGGACCCAATAATTGTATTAATGACTCTGAATAAACCTAGAAAGGCCACAAGCAGATATTGGAGACACATTTTGGTAGAATTTGGTGAAAACTAGCACTGGTAGTTTTCAGCCACTTGTGAGATTGTATTTTTAATGGTGTTTCACATAATTTTATCAGTTTGTTGGTTTTTTTTTTTTAATAGAGTTTGAGTTTAGCCAGATTCCACTAAATTCCATTAAAATTGCCACAGGGTTTTGAAGACCACCCAAAACCTCAGACTTTCTTAAGAGTACCTTTTGTCCAGATATATCTACAATATACAGCACTATCTATTTAAGATCTTAGTAATAGTATATTAATATATTATATCTATAATACTTTTCAGAAAGCCCCAATAAACAATAAAGTTCTGGTTTTTTTTAATGGGCATTTGCCCTATTTTGACATAAGAGCATCTGACTTAGCAGGATGAAATTACCAGCAGAGGTCTCCAAGAACCTGATAAATACTTTTCCCTGTGTAATCAGATAAAAGAAAAAAAAAAGATTCCTCAAAGCCAGGTAACAACTTTACACATCTCCTTTGGATAGGGACAGGGGCCCAGATATGGGCTTGAAAGGGTAAATTTTAAAATATTACATCAAAATGGCAAATGGGCATGATTATACCCAAAACTGGGGTATGCCTGTGATGATGGGATGCTGGAAATCCAAATTCAGAGAGCTCAGGTTGTGTTTAACCCTACCCCTGGCACTCTGAACGTGCCTACAAAGCAGAGATGAGGTGGAGAGTTTGCCACAGCCCCTCAGCTCCAAGGGAATTCCCAAAAAAAAAAAAAAGTGAACTGAGCATCCTGGCAATGCAGAAGGGAAAGGAGAAGTGAGTGGTGTTTATTTCTCTGGCTGCCCTGACTGCCCCTGTAATATTTTAAGCTTGTTTATTGTCTGTATCTAAAGAGATAGGAAAGGGAAAGCCTTTAAATGTAGGGAGATGAAAGTCAGTTCTGTCGTCTGGAGTAAGAACTTGAACAATTCCATCGAGCTGAGCAATTGAAACGGGTTCAGTGGCTCAAGGACATTTGCAAATTACTCATGAATTTACATATTTACTATTCTAATAGCATCGAACTCATCATTTTGAAGGGAATTTTATGATCCCATGAAAGGAGCTCTATAAAACCCACACACATCCATTTGCCTTTTTTATTTTTGCTGCACTGTTTTACAGATTTCCAACATGAAAACAAAATGAAAAAAAACCAACAAAAAACCACCCAGACAAAACAACTGGAATTAATCTGCAAATCAAGAAAAGCCATGAATGGTAAGCTGTGCTCTATAACCTGAGTGTGTGCTATGGAAAAACAAAGATAACTCCCGTGGAGAGGAGGACAGAAATTCAGAATTCATCCTCATTTCATACCGACACCCCAAATAAGGGAAATAATAATTTTTCCCAGATAAGTGAAATCATAATTTTCCCCAAATAAGGGAAATTCTCTCCAAAAGGCATTTTTTGGGGGTGGTTTGTGGTTTGTTCATCCCAACTCCTGCCCTGAGTGCTGAGACTGAAACGTGCAGTGCTGGAAGCTGCCACCCCAAATTCACATCACCCTTTGGTGCAGCACCCACGAGCCACAGCCCCCACCCCACACCACCCTAACCCCCTCCAGTGGTTTGAACTGGCTGAAATTCCAAATCCCAAAGCCATTTGTGGGGCAGACAACTCCAAAATGAGCAGCACAGGTCAAAAAACCACCTCAGTGAAAAGCTCTGAGCCGTTTGTTCGGCAGGAGTTCGTTCTCTGCTGCTCTTTGGGAGTTTTGTCTAATTAGGTCAAGCTCTCCTCTCAACAGTTCAGTGCAGAGAGAAGCTCTTGGCTTCATCTTGGGGAATACTCAGGAGCTGGCTCATGCTGCAAATATGTGTGAGCCACCAAAGGAGAGTGGCCACAAGCTAATGGAATTTGACAGGCGCCCACTGGGGATCAGAGCAAGGTAACACGACACGAGATTTCAGGCATGATAATTAAAATAATTCAGGTAAGGGGATGAAACCAGCTCCTCTCCACAACATTTTCTGGTATAGCAACGTTCTCAGAGATAATGACAAGGTTTAATTTGTGACTGGTCTAGAAAAGAGTCCTTCGGATCGTTTCAGTGGCGCTGACCAAAGAGAAATTATTTTACAGGAGATATTTTGGTCCTGCTTGGAGTACTTAAGATAGTACTGGCCTTGGAAACATCCTGGAGGAAAAATCTGGAAGCTGATTAAGAATTCATCTGAGTTGCAAGCAAAATTCATATGCTAAATCTATAAAGTGAAAGAAAAAGCTTAGAGTTATAAGCACGACTCTTACATAAGGATTGCTTTAAAGAAAAATCTCCCCCTCCTAGGAGATTTCTGGAGTTTGTACTCAGGGGACTGAAGAAAAGTAATGGAAATAGTGAGAAAAAAAACCTGTTTACCTTTGATCACCTTTCAGTCCTCACCAACACAAAGTGGGACAGTTAAAACCAGGTGAATAGGAAAATATGCCCAAATATATTCTTACTTCTCTAAGACAAAAAAGTCCAGGGGCAGTCTGTCCTTCACTGTAATAAATTAAAAGGCAAAAGTAGGAACTGGAAATCATGTCCTAAAAGATACTTGAAAATGAAATGATGTGGCAGGTGATGATGCATCACCTCAGAAATGAGTAACAAACCCCCAGAAGTAAAGGAGAAATACGAGAAATAAACCAGAAATAAACCTGTAGGACTCTGCAATCATCTGTGAGTTCAAAACAACCAAAAAGACTCAAGCAAATGAGGTGCTAATACATATCCAGAATCCAATTCTCAGCTGGTTTGTATTGATTTCAGTGTTCCTAAGCCAATTTCTAGCAGCTGATGACCTGGTGCAGGCTGTGCAATTCATCATTAATGGCAGATGAAAGGCTGAATGACTCGTCCATTACCATCTCTATTCCAAGCAGATTGAGACTGAGCCCAGGATCAGAGCAGCCTAAAGACCAGAAAGCCAAGTGTAAGAAGTAAAATAAAAAAAACCAACCAGATGGGAAAAACAGATGAGTAACTGGAAATAAAGAGTGCAGCCAGTGTGTAAGGCTTGTGCAGATAAGTGCTCATCCTGCCCCTGATGGGGACACAGCTCCTGTGCACAAACCCCTCAGATCCTGATTTGTTTCCTTCCCAAAGATCACAGAAACCAGACCTCAGGTTACCACTGCTCCTCTCTCTTCCTTTCCTTCCTCTTGGCCTCAAGGACTTTTTGAAATCTGTACAACTCCAAGGTGTGAAAATCCTGCACCAAACCAATCTGCTGGAATGCTGTACCTAAAAAAATAATCTCCATTTGGCTGAGTCTTTGGAAACTCTACAAGACTGACCCTACCAACCCAGCCTGGAGTTCTGCTTGGCACTACAATATTAAACACCAGAGGAAAAGAAACAGAAAAATCTGGAGTTAACCCAGCTGATAAAACCCCTTCAGTCGTCCCTTCCTCTCATTTACCTCCTGGTCTGCACCATTAGAGGATTTTTTCCCCGGTTTTTGTGGGCTGTGGGTGTTACAGGCTCATCCACAGGGATCCTCCTCATGGGTTTAGTTATTTTTCATCCTGACACTAAACTGCAGCTGCTCAGGGGTGTAAGGGAGGTTGGGGTGTTCCATGAGTAGCCTTCACATTTCATTTCTATTTGTGTTTCACCCTATTTGTATTTTTGCTTCTCCTGCTGGAGAGATGTTTCTCCAAGCAACAATGAAAATAATATGAGACTTTTTCTGAATCTCCAAAAATTGGATTTCTCTGGAAGCAGGCTTCCAGCAATCCCTTGGAAAAGGAAAAGCTGATGAGAAACAATTCTATGCAGGAATGTGTTGTGTTCTAGATGCAAGACCACCCTTGGGCAGCAAAGAATTCAAAACTCAGAGTTACTCCTCCCTGTAGTAACTCTTACCTGTGTAAAAGGTGACAACAGGGTTTTCTAGTGAGTGATGTGAAAGATAACTAATAATAATATAGTAATAATACAATAATAATGCACTTGCCCTACGTACAGGAATTTTCTTGTATTTTTATCAGTCCAGAAACTCACTTTATTCAAATTTTCAGCAAATTATTTGTGATTTGGGACCTAAACCGAGCAGACATAAAACTGCCTGATGTTCACTTGTGCAAATTTCCTTTTTAGACTCTGACCATAATTAGCATAATCTGATTTACATCTGAGGCTGTTTTACAGAGGGGCATAAAGTGGCTTTAGCCCAAATAAAACACAAGCCCACTGATGAAAGGAGGGCTCTTTTCACTGCAAAATTAAGGAGCCTCACAAATTCCTAGTGGGACTTAGATTTGAGAAGGATTTAATCTGAAAAGGGGCCCAGCCAATTGAATGGGTTTTGCTGAATATCTCAGAAAATGCTGCACAGAACTGTAATTAGTGACAAAGAAGTCTGTCTGTCTGCTAATGCAGATGCTGCTGTGCTGACACTTTTGGAAAGCATTTGAGCTGCAATTTTTTCCTCCTTTCCTTGGCTTGCCAGAGCAGGAGAGGATGGGAGATGCTGGAGCAACACAGGTGATGCTGAGGCAGCACCTCCATCTGTGCTGGCTCCAGCTGAGCTGCTTTGGAGCTTGGATATTTCCCAGCGTGGATCTGACTAGAAAGCCAGGGCCAAATCTCATGTTTTGTGGCCAAATGCCAGCAAACAAACGTTCTCAGTGGTGGTGCAGCTCCTCAGCCCACCCCTGAGCTGTCACTCCCAGCCCCACTGAACACGTTCATATCACCTCAGCCAGCAGCTATTTTTCATATTTTCTGTTATTCAGGTGAAATATTTTGTTGGGAAGGGGGATCTCAAGATGTTGCATTGACTCATCAGAGTCCACACAAGGAAGCAGAGCCCAAGGAGCTCAAACCCAGGGATGAGCAGCCTTGGGGTCACAGATATCAGCAAAAGAAGATTGGGCTGAAACAGCATCTAAACTTACCATGAATTAAACATCAATAATAAATAAGCATCTCCTTGATGCTGGCTTTATGAACAAAAAAGGCAATTTCTTTTTAAATTAGCTGGTTAAGGTAATCTGTTTACTGTACTTCTGCCAGGAAAAAAATAATTGTTGGCATTGCTGTTTGCTCAGGATATAAATCTTAGCCCTGCGGAGGGTTAGCAAATGTAAAATTTATGAGCAGCCAGATTAAAAATACAATCAGGTCAATGGGAGTGCATCCCAAAACACACAGCTGAGGGTGTGGAGAGCCCTGGGAGAATCTGGAGAAACTGGGAGAAACTGGGAGAAGAGAACCCCGGGTCCCGCTGGGGACCTCACCTGCCTCAGCCACGGGATGCAGCTGGCACAGGGAACAAGCTGCCAGGCCAGGAAGGCAGCACCAGCACTGAGAGCTCTAAAAGGTGGAAAAGAAGAGGCTGTGCAGTCTAATTTGGTAATTCAAGATCAGGAAATATTCTGAGTTGGAGGAAACCCACAAGGATCAAGTGCAACTGTTGGCCCTGCACGGGACAGCCCCAAGAATCCCAGCAGGAGCCTTTGCCAGGAATTAACCTGAGGCTGGGACAGCAGGGAGAACAAGAGACCCAGCAGGGAAATGTGTCATTCAGAGTTCCATCAGTCAAGGAAACAGAAGTGAGCTCTGTAATTGCATTAACAGGACCATGTTTCCATGGGAAGGTCGATCCATCAAGGGGGACAGCCCTGGAAGAAATGTTTGTGGAGAGCAGTGAAACACAGCCTGGTGCAGGGGCTCAGAGACCAGAAAATGCAGCAAGAATGGATCTTGCACCTTTAATTAACCTTTTCTGCTGCAACAAGGGTGTCAAACAACTTCAGTGTCACTGATATGCTAACGGAGGAGAAAATAAACTCTGATACAAGAGTGAAACACAGCAGAAGTCAACACACAGAAAAGCTGACAATGCTGGGTTATCTACAGCGAGCAGGCAAATTTGAATTTCCTTTTCTTCTCTTTTCTTATTTGATGCCATGCACAGAGGCTGCTCCTTTAAACTGGGTTTAAAGGAGTGGAGCTGTTAGAGCCTCAGTGTGACCTGCAGAGCACACCAGTGCACGTGGGCAGCACCTCTGATAACCCAGAGCATGCTGAGCTCCCAATGCTTTGGGCTGCAGGGACCTTAAATCCCACCCAGTGCCACCCCTGCCATGGCAGGGACACCTCCCACTGTCCCAGGCTGCTCCAAACCCCAGTGTCCAACCTGGCCTTGGGCACTGCCAGGGATCCAGGGGCAGCCACAGCTGCTCTGGGAAATCTGTGCCAGGGTCTACCCGCCCTGATGATAAAAAATTTCTTCATCAAATCCATTCAAACCTGCACCTTTCTGCACCTCCAGAGCGTTTCCCTCTCCAGGCAGCAGACCTGACCTTCCCAAAGCAGCTTGAAAGCTCTGCCAGCATTACAGATGTATTTCAATAATGAAATAACATTACTCAGCTTTTTAAAAAAACCCCAATTATTAAGGAAATAAATAAATTCTAATAATAATAATACATAATAAATAATAAGGAACATTAAGGAAATTCTTTCCCCCAACTCTTTGTATAAAAGTTTACAATAAGTTACTTTCCCCTAAAAATTTTGCTGCCATGCAAAACTCCAGAGCCCAGAGTACCCAGAAATTTGGGTTGTTTTTTTTTTTTAAGAGATCTGTTTTCAGTACTGGCTGCAAAACACAAGTTACCCCAAAAAACCCAACTAGTTCCCTGGAAAATTCACCATCCTCAAGACAACAAGGACAATATTTTAGTGAATTCTCTTTAAAACCTGCAGCAGGGGAGGCGCCTGTCTGCCACCTCTGCACGGGGAATTCCTCCTCTCCCAGGGAAGAGATGGAAGGAGTTCCCAGCATGACAGACTGAGAGCAGGACACTCCTCTTCCCAAAAAACCTCGAGATTCTCTGCTGAAGTGCCATGATGGCGGTGAAAAGCAGCAGGAACCACAGTGGCAGCTTTTGTGTAGGATCCAGAGTGGTAAATTCATTACAATAATGAGATTATAACTCGATATATGCTATGGTGGGAGTGTTCCAAAGGCTCCATTTAGTGCTTTCCAAGAAAGGCAGTTTTGGCTGTGGGTACAGCAAAACTGTACAACTGATGAGTCTTTTAATTTACTCTCCACATGGGGAAAATCAGGAGAAAAACACAGCACAGAAAAAGGAAATCTTTAAATCATCTAATTAAAAAAATTAAAACCCATTCAAATCAACCCCAGATTCTTTCCTTAACATGAAAAATTTCACATTGTTCTTGTTCTTTCACTCCTTTTTATTGTTTTCTCCTTTTATATTTCCCTCTGTTTTAAAAGGAGAAATGTTCATTTGAACTGGAAGCCCCCAAAGTTCTGATTTCTAAATGAAATTTCTCTCAGAGATATTTCCAATTTGAAAACATCCCTACTTTTTAAAAAAACTTCTATTACCCACCAAATTCAATTCAGTTTTGCCAGAAGGCTTGGTTCCCAAACTCTATTTCTGTGGCAAAATTATTATAAATCAAAATCCATTCTCCTCATCTCTGGAGTTCAACCCTATCTTCCCTGCTGACAGGAGCTCAGGAGCATTTGAGGGAAAAAAATCTCAATTTTTTTCCATATTTCCTCTGAATAACGTGGGATGGGACTGGGGGAGCAACAAAACCAGGATTTTCTGGATGCTGTGGAGGTCTCTGCACATCTGTGGGGGTGTGGAACCTGCAGCTTCTCCTCTCCAAAACATCTCCAACAGGACCTTGGTACCAAACCCAGCCCCTTGTGCCCCTAAATCCCCTCCCTGCAGCTCTCACTCACCTCTACACACGTAAAGCCACGCTTTCAGTTTGCTTTGTGGGCTGTTCCCAGCAGAAATTTGGGGATGAGCAGCAGGATCAGAGGGATGAATGCCTCTTCTCTTTAACAGAGCAGGCCTAGGAGGCTGAAATTTGGCACTTCACAGTGCCTGGCTCAAGGGCTGTGATTGCAGCCAGGGAAGAGCAGGTGCAGAAAGCCTTCGAGGGGAGAGGGCTCTGCCCTGACACTGTTAAATCCCAACTCCCCCTGTTCTTCAATCACTGATCCTCTTGAAAGCTGTTCTTAATTGGTTATCAGCAATTAACATTTATCCACAAAAGCTGGGGTGACCCATACATCATAAATCCCAAGCTGTAACACGAGGATGCTCCCCCAGATTTCCTGCCTTACCCTCCCAGCCACATGAAGGAAAAAGAGACTTTTCCAAGCACTTCTAGCACGTTTCCATGCCAATGTCCTTCTGGGGATGTGGTTTTGTTCCAGCTGCTCTGATTCTCAATTAATATGCACCATTCAGCCAGGTTTTATTTCAAATTACACCCTTCTTGAGATGTGCCATTTGAAAAGAAAGCCATTTCAAAAATATCCTCGCAAAATTACGTCCTCACAAAATATTTACTGCAGATTGCACTGACTGCAGTAAAAAAGCCCTGAAAGCAGGCAGCCTGCTTACCATAAAATGTCAGCTGTCCTCGTGCCACGTTTTTGCCTCTCACATTTTCAGCCACACACTCGTAGAGCCCAGCATCCTCCTGCTGGAAGTTGGGGATCTCCAGGAGCCCGCTGGAGCGGTGCCTCCGCGCCTTCCTGGGCAGCTGCTTCCCATCCGCCCTCCTCCAGCTGATCGTGGGCACTGGGCTGAGGAAGGGAGAGAAAGCACAATAGCACTGGCACAGGAAGCCATGCTCAGCCTGGCACAGGGTCCACGGGGGTTTTGTTACGGGTGGGTTACGTGGAACATAAATGTAAATGCATTTATCGCGGCCTATAAGCAGGAGACGTTTTATTATTAAAATGCTGGTTTGACCCAGCTGAATTTGGGGTTCTGCTGTAAAATCACATCCATTTTAAGGTGGGGATGCCCTGGAAGGGGTTGCCCAGAGAAGCTGTGGCTGCTCTAAAAGTCTCCAAAAGACAGGGCTTGGAGCAGCCTGGGATGGTGGAAGGTGTCCCTGCCTACGGGACACCTGGCATTCAAGGTCCCTTCCAACCCAAACCATCCACCTCGTGATGATTTTCCTGCCAGTCCCAACATTTTGGAAGTGTTGCCAGTGTTTCCTCCAGAAACAAGAGTCCCCAGGCCCTGTGGCTGCTCTGAAAACTGGCCAGAAGTAACTCCTGCTGAGGGAAGTGGGTCATCAGGAACTGCTGCAAACCCCACAAACCCAGCACCACCAACATGAGGAGCTGCAGGAATAATAATTAATAATAATAATGGCTCCAAACTTACTTGCCCAAGGCAAAGCACTCCAGTTTCACCGTGGTTCCTTTCGCAGATGGAACAGTTTCTGGGAACTGCACTTCTATTTTGGGCTCATACTCTCCCATCACCCCTGGGAACATAAAGGAGATGCTAAGGCTTGGTTGAATTTCAGCAGTAAATTCACAAGTGTTCCCGTGCTAGCACGGAGCTGTTCTATACATCATTACTTGCCCAATTAATCCATTCATTTTAAACATGGCTTGTTCCTAACAGCCGTGGAGTGTGGGCTCTTTTCCCATTTACTGCCAGAGGAGAAGCTGAACCAACTCTCCACACCATCTGCCAAAGATTAAAATCTCTTCATGGCTCTGTTACTTTTTGCTTTTGAATATGCAGGATTTTTGCAGGTAACTTGTGAAATAAGGGGAGCAATAATCAGGGAGGTGCAGTGTCTTCTAGAAATGAAACGTGGAACAAACAGCCATTAGGAAAAAAGTTTTAAAATCCCTGGAGTTAACACAGATATTTCTATTAACTTCCACGATTTCCATGCACAGAGATCTTCTACTCCTCGGGTAATTTCTTTATTTTTTACTGCCCCAGTAAATCACGGAGCGTGGCAGCCTCTTTATGAAATTGTGTTTAAAAATTTGTGCACATAAAAAGGCCATTATACCCCTGACAAATGGCTCCATTTCCAGCCACTGCACTGTCTTAAACCCAGCACATATAATTCCACCAATAGTGATTATCAGCTAATTGATGACTGCAGTTGCAATCTCAACAGTGCAGCACTTCCTGGACGGTGGCCAAGGCAGGAGAGGAGCTGGGTCAGCCCTGGAGAATCCCAAAAATACAGAAATGAGCCAGCAGGAGCCTGCAGTGACACTGGGGCACGTCAGAGCTGCTGAGGTTGGCCTGTGATTGCTGACTGCTCTTGCTTTTCACACTGGATGCAAGAAAATCCTGTTTTTTTACTTTAATTTTCCAGTGGTGAAGCTGGAAATGCTGAGTGTGAGGCTTACACCACGTCCACCTCTGCTTGCTGACCTGAATGTTCCCTGTTCTGATGCTACAGCAGGTTATGTCATCTTTCTTCCAACACATTAATTGCAAATAAATGTTCAACAAAGTAGCTGCTGCACAGCCTCTGTTGTCAAAATTAAATGCATTTATTAAAAATATGGATACTCTCCCCATATTTGTGTCCTGCCCAGCACATGAAACAGGAATCTGGGATTCCCTGGTGACATTCCAGCATTTACAAACCATACAAACAAGAATTATGGAGTATGTCACACACTGGCCCTCTGCATGTTAACACTGCACCCTCCAAAAGCTCAAAATCTTGTTTTCCCAATTGGGACCTGCCAAATCTTTGCAATCTTGCCTAAATTTCTCCAAAATCTATGCTGAATGTTTGCTGGGTGAGCTTCAATCAAGCCAAGAACTGCCCCGTGGTCTCCAAAGCAGCAGCTGGTAGAACTTGTGGAGATCTTTTCCCCCTTCCCTTCACTCAATTTTTATTTATTCCCATTTCTATGCCTTGGGCTGGGCCTGCAGAGCTGAGAAATTCCAGGGGGATAAAACCCCCAAGTGGGGTGGGAATGTTTCCCTGGGGCTGTGGGACACCAACTACAGCCACTACCTCCCTCAGCCCTGTAGCTCTGGCCTCTCCCAGCCTCACTGAGAACTCCAACCACTGAAAAACCAGGATTTGCACCTGGAAAAATCAGGATTTGTACCTGGCAAAACCACAAGGCTCCTGCTGCAATGACACCCTGCCTATCTCAATAAATATATACAGGGTATGGAGTCCTGCTGTCTCCTTTCTATAGCAGCAACACCAGAGCAGTTGAGACATCTCCATCCTGAATCCAAGATCATTTCCATGCAGAAAATCCTCATTTTTCCTGCTGTTCCTGGGTGATTTAATATCTGACTTAGCTATGCAGGTGGCAGGGATGGAGGAGGAAATAAAGGGCTAAAGCAGAGCCTGGGTTTGTGGCTTGGAGAGCACTCCTGGTGTCAGGGCACATCAGATGCTCCATGTGTTGGCATTTCAGAGGCTTTTGTGTCTTTCTTCCAATTTCAAAGCTTAAAAACGTCTTTTTGGGCTGAAAGTCCGAGGAATTCAGGAGGAGGCTAATTTGTCTGAGGATTTGGTATGCATTTCCTGACAACACCTGTGAAACGTTGCAGTTTAATTGGCCCATACAGCTGCTGCTGATGGCAATTTTATTCCAAGACTATTTTGGTCCTTTCCCACTGTTACTGTTTCAATCCTGGCATGGAAAATCCCACATTTTAAAGAGAAATAGGGAAGCAGCAACTCTCAACACCTGGATGGTCCCAGCAGGTTTTGGAGTGGGATGGGGCAGCCAGAGCTGTGCCAGGGCCTCGCCACCCTCACAGGGAACAATTCCTGCCCCATCAGTTTAAAGCCATTTCCCCTTGTTCTATCACTGCACACCCTTGTACCAAGTCCCTCTCCACCTCTTCCAGTAGAGTTTGCAAAAAAAAAATCCTATTATTGGAATATTAAAAAAGATTATTTCAGCACTGCAATTGTTAGCACAAGGCAAATTTAAACATTGCTCTTTGCCATCCATGCCACGGCTCACTGTGGACTTGGACAGATTTGCTGCTGCTGTGTTTGTGGGAACACAGAATTCCCTGAAAGGGAGGGCAGGTATGGAGCAGAGCTGGAGAAGCAGCCCCTCCACCCCTCCCAGTCCAGCTGTGACAATTCCTCAGCACCAGCAGCATTTCCCACTCCATCCACAGGGATTCTGTCAACCTGATGGGCAGGAGGCTGCAGCAAGGAGCCTGTATTTTCCAAACAAGGAATTTTTGTCAAATCCCACGAGGTGACAGTGGATCTTCTTCCAGGAAAAGTTGCTAACATTGCATTTCTATTCCTGGAACAAATGTCCCAACTGTTAGCCTTTAAACAGAGACATTTTAATAAATTTTAATTGGAAATTAACATGCAAATGTATTTTTCTTATCTGCTCCAAAATGATGACGATACAGATCAATTGTCTGTATAAATTTAGAAATCCTCTTTTGCTTTCTTCTCCCCTTTTTTGTATTATTCCACAGACCACTAATAATAGCACTAATTCTGCTGGGAAAGACAGGCTGAGCTAACAGTTACCGAAACAACAAAGTGCCTTTGTTCACTTTTGGGCTGCATAAAATGAGAAAAACTGCTATGTTCAGGCTCTAAAATCTATTTTGTTTCCTGTCTTTGCCCAATCCCCACTGGGTTTTTCTTTTGTAATTACTGCCTGACCCTCAGAGTCGCTCCAGCAGTGGGAAGAGCAACTTTGGCTGTCCATGAGTTTGAGCTCCAGCATCACTGAAAAACCGTGAGAGGGGGAAAAACCCTTCACTCCATGTCCTGGATTGCCAAGCAAATTGTATTCCATTTGCCATCTGTATGGCAGTTGTCTCCTGTTCAGTGGGCAGTTTTCCTTATCTCTTCCACATCAATTCCTTCCTGGGGGGAACATCTGCTGATAACAGGCTATGGAATGTCCCTGCATGGCTGATAAGAGCTACAGCATCCCATTGGGAGATGTGAGTCCGGAGGGAGGAGCCAAGCATTCCTACCTGGATATAATCTGGAGATTCTGGAACACCAGCATGGCTTCTCCACTGGATTTCCCAGAGGAACAGCTGGCTCTTCCACTGGATCTTCAGAGGAGGACTACACCTTTCTACAGGATCCCTGCTCCAGCAGAACCTCACCTGACACTGCAGGAGGGCTGCAGCCACAATTCCAATTGGACTGCTACCAGCACCCTGACCCACAGGGTGTCAGGCTGTGTTCTGACTCTGTCAGTGTTGTTTTAGTTTACTGCACTGTTTATTTTATCTTTTTATTTTCTTCCCTAATAAAGAACTGTTATTTCCTGCTCCCATATTTTTTGCCTGAGAGCCCCTTAATTTCAAATGTATAGCAATTCAGAGGGAGGGGGTTTACATTTTCCATTTCAGGGGAGGCTCCTGCCTTCCTTAGCAGACACCTGTCTTTCCAAACCAAGACACTCCAACAGAAACATTTCAGCCAGTTTTTACTTTCTGGGCGACATCCAGTCACAAAAACACAGCAAAGCCCCCAGGGGCAGCCAGGGAGGGTCCTACCATCATTCCTGAGGACGAGGGGCGTGGGTGGCCCCAGCACCTTGCTGTTGGTCACGGTGTTGGTCACCACGCAGGTGTAGTTGCCCACGTCCGAGGTCTCCACCTTGGCGATGTACAGGTTCCCGGTCTCCTGGGACACGAAGCGCCGGTTGTCCTGGTGCACAAAGGTGGGGTACTCGTTGAAGATCCAGGCGTAGGTCAGCTCTGCAAGCACAAGGGACCCGCTGTCAGCAGGGAAAAATGGAGATAGCACAGCCCAAGGAATGAGCCCCTTGGCTGCTGATGGCCTGGTGGTTTTTACCTTTTTATTTTTTCTATATTCCCTGGTGCCATTTTGGTTTTTACCTTTTTTATTTTCTCTATATTCCCTGGTACCATTTTGTTTTTTACCTTTTTATCTTCTCTATATTCCCTGGTGCCATTTTGGTTTTCACCTTTTTATCTTTTCTATATTCCCTGGTACCATTTTGGTTTTTATCTTTTTATCTTCTCTATATTCGCTGATATATATGTTTGGTTTTTGGTTTGGTTTTTTTATATGATGTGTTCTGGTTTTTACCTATTTTTACTTCATATGTTCTCTAATGCTCTTTTGGTTTTTAACTTTTTATCTTCTCTATATTCTCTGATCCTGTATTGGATGTTACCTTTTTTTACTTCATATATTCCCTGATGCTGTTTTGGTTTTTACCTTTTTTTCTTTCATATATTCTCTGTATTCTCTACACATATATTTGTAGCTTTTTATCATAGCTTAGCTTCAACATTTTCCTAGGCAGAAACACAAAACAAATTCCAGGATCCCTGTGCTATCCTGGCTCTCCTTAGAAAACAAGGCTGAAAATGGCTTTTTTGAGACAAATTTTTGTGAACAGGGCCTGGATCTCATCTGAGGGGGGAGAATTTAGAACTGGGAGGGTTAATTCACTGGGCAGGTTCCTAATTGGGGCGTTCTTGTCAGATAAGCTAATTTGCAGAATCTATAAAAATTGTACAGAAATCATGAGCAGGGTGCATCCTCAGCCTTCTCCACCTGCTGAATTTGTGCACTTAAGGCTCCTTACATCAAGGTGCCCCTTTAATCACCCTAAGTGTGTCTGGCTCATATTTTCAGGACCAGAGGAAAAGGCATCACTCCAAATGCAAATTTCCAGCTGTGACCCTTCCAATCCCACACATGGATCTGATATTCCTGCTACTCCTTCAACTTCATCCAGAATAAAATGCATTTTACAGGACTCTCACCTTTTTGTTGTGAACATTCCAGCCTGCCCATGGCTTTGCTTTCATCCTTCCTAATTAATTTTTTTCCCCCCTTAAAGCCAGTTGTGAGGAGGATGTGCCAAGTTGTGTTATCACCCACTGGATGCTTTATTCCTCGGGAATTTCTGAATCAGCAGAAAACTGAACACTAAATTAAGCAGCTGTAATCTTCTCTGTGACTAATTAGACAGGGCTGTGTGTTTTATAAGGCGTCTTTGGAAGTTATTTGAGCCATAAAGAAGAAGTGAGAGCTGTTGCAGAGGCTGTGAGTGAGGTTAATGCAGTCTAACCCTGTTATATCTGCCTGAGCCAAATGCCCAAACACACTCAAAGAGCCTGAAGTGGATACAAGACTGCTGCAGTTTTCTAAGGGAACGCTAATTATACTAAAAATCACATTCTTGTTTTAATACTCTAATGAGTCGTGGCTGCAATTGACCTCAACTACTATTAGGTACTTTGGAAAATAAATTCTGCCCTCACGTCCCACTGTTCCCAGCCAGAAGAGGCTGAATGCAGCCTTTTGGCCTTTATTTATTTATTTGTAACAACAGGACTCGAAAATGCCTGCCTAGACTTTTAGAAAGGTATGATAATTCTGTTTATGAGGGAATATCCAATCATCATATTTACACATGTGCATCTCATTAGAAGGAACCTCATGCTGATGTCAAGAGGATACTCAGAGCAAACAAGGCACCACTTCCCAGCCAGCTTATTATTTTCTGCAAGTAGTTAAGTTTGTTGGTTGTTTGCTTTTTTTTTTAAATTTACTCCCAGTGAACAATTATCTTGCTCCTCCAGAAGCAGCCAGCACCAGGCAAATAAACATCCCTGCCCTGGGATGCACAGAGGTGTTGAAATTGGAGTGACTCTTCACACCAAGGTTTCCACCAGAGCCCCCTGAGCTCTGCAATTCACAGAAAGTGGAAATGGTGACCTGACCACAGGAAAACAGTGGGGAGGGAATTTCTGGATCAGTCCCTGTCCCTCCCATCCTCCCCCAGGAGGTCTCATAGGTATAATTGCACCCCAGAAAGGGCTCCTGCTTTTCTCTGCGAGCCAGTATCACTTTAATTGCTAAAAACCTTCTAATTTCCAGGTTAAATATTTTCATTGTAGTCTGTGGTTCTGTGCCTGTGGGCCAATGATGCCTTTGGCTTAAGGAGTTCTCATCTCTTTGCTGGTGAGAGCCACTAAGAGCCCTTGTGCTGGCATTTTCAAGACTTTCCAGCCCTATAATCATTGCAGGAGCTTTTCCTGGGCTCTGCCTCAGTTAAAAAGTCTGGGATAATTCTGTCACTGGAGCTGAGGGCCAGGTTGGGAGCCCTGGGCAAGCAGGTCACAGGAGGCTGGGCAAGAGGAGCAGGTCTGACCAAAAGGATGAGCTGGGATCCCTCCAAAATGGTGGAAGGGACTGAAGGAGACCCATTTCTAGAGGGCAAAACATTGAAATCCCCCCAAAGCCACCTTCAAACTCTGCTAATTTGGCTGCATCAAACTGAGGAACACAGTAAAGGTCTGAAGGTGCAGCTGTGCCTTCCTATCAATGCCACAGAGATCCAACTGCCCAAATGAGACAGAACTGCACGTTAGAAGCAGTCTGTTATTGCCATATAAAATTTAAAGATCTTTAAAACAGATTGCAATATAATATTTAAGGGTTGGAAGCCCTGGGTAAGCAGGGCACAGGAGGCTGGGCAAGAGGAGCAGGTCTGATCAAAGACAGGAACAAATGGTGAGCTGGGATCCCTCCAAAACGAAGACACCAGCGCAGGGGGGACTAAAGGAGACCCATTTCTAGAGGGCAAAACATTGAAATCCTCCCCAAATCCACCTTCAAACTCTGTTCATTTGGAACACAGCAAAAGTCTGAATGTGCAGCTGTGCCTTCCTATCAATGCCAGAGAGATCCAGCTGCCCAAATGAGACAGAACTGGACGTTAGGAGCAGTCCATTATGGAACTATAACATTAAAAACTGGCCAATTCTTCCTCTCTCCCCCTCTCAAACCCCATGGGACTAATGGAACATGGAGCCCAGGGAGCAGCAGGGACTGGAGCATCTCTAAGTGCTTCTGCTTGTGCAGCAACATGTAAATAAATACTCCCTCCCACTGCCTTTGATTTCCTGAGAGATCCTGGTGCAATATTTATGGCTCCTCCAACCTGACAGGTTCCTTTTGATAAGGTCTGCCTCTCTAATTGCTCTGGAAGTGACAGGCAGCTCACATCCCACAGGCAATTTGTAACTCCTGAGCAAACAGACACTTCAAACACAGCCTGGGGTGGCTCCTGGTGATGGAAACGTGTCCCAAAGTCACCAACACGGAGCCTTGGAGCACAAGGAACCAGCAGCAACAGGCAACCTGTGGTTCTCTGATCCCACACTAGCCCCTAATTCCTTGAGGAATTCATTACAAACTTCTCCTGTCTAATTTGGGCCCCTTCTCGTGTGATTTCTGCCTAATTTCCCACGCTTTTCATTTCCCCTTTAAAGCAGATCTCTCATAGGCTATTACTCAATTTCTGACCTGTATTTGCTGTTTTTAAAGGAAAGGAGAAACTCCACGAGCTGCAATCCCAGAGCACCTGCCTGGTCACCCCTGCACAGACCCAGGACAAGCTTCATCCTTATTTTTCTTCATTTCCATTATCTACTCTATAGTGAAAGCTGCACAGAAATTCTGAGTAATTATTAACTTAGGCCTGTGCTTTTCCAAAATATCATTTCTCTGCTTGCCCCTCTTGGGACAGGCACATATTTTGCCTCTGCCTTTAAGTAGAAGAAACTCTTCTTGATTTTATTTTTAAGTCTCTTCCATAAAGTCAGGGCTGCCACTTACAAAGGTCTCTGTGGCTATTATGGGAAAAGCTATTAAAATATCAAGATTATGACAGCCATAAAGCTGAGGAGAAGAATGAAATTTTGGGATCAGCATTAGCCAAAAAATGGGGGTCATTTATCATTTTTAATAAGAACAGTGTGGGTACAATACACTATTATTTTTATAGGCTTTGCTGAAAGTTACAGAGATTAATCCAATCTTCAATGATTGCTATAATTCCTGCCTTATCACCCACTCTGTCACTCTCGAGCTGGACAGGTGGGAACTGATTTTCAGTGGAAAACAGAAGGTTTTCTGTAAATCCTGATGCACAAAAATGATGTTTCATTACACATGGCAACAGAAAAACATGAAATTAAGGAAATGATGAAATCCTCCCTTTAAACTGCCCCAAACAACCCTAACTATGACTGAAACATTAATTAATTTTGAGACACTTTGAAAGGAGATGTGAGGCTCATCCCCTGCTACAAACAATTTAAATCCAGATGGAGTGAACACAGCTCGAAGTGTTTGGTTGGCACTTCCCTTGATCATGCACTTCTGTAAATTTATGGCTGTTTTAAAATTTTTTCTTCAAAATTCAATTATTTTTTGCAGAATGCACTTCTGTAAATTTATGGCTGTTTTTAATTTTTTTTCAAAATTCAATTATTTTTTGCAGGGTGGGAAGTGCTGAAATTTTGCTGTCTGTTTTGCTCCCTGCCATTCCCAGGCAGAGCCAACAGCAACAGAGAAGTTTTTCCTGGAGAGAAGCTGTTCCCTCAACTATTGCAGTGCAGGTGATGGTCAGGGGGATTCTGCACTTTGCTTTCAGGTGATTTAGCCAAATTTCTTGGCTCTGGGTGTGTTCCTGTGCCAAACATTCCCACCTGCTCTTTTTTTTTAATATTTCCAAATGCTATAATATCATTTTGTTGTACAACCCCCAGCCATACCCACTGTTGTTGTATAAACTTCATAGAAAACTGGTTTTTGGTGGATAACTTGCAGACTGCTGGGGTTTTTTGCTCTGATTGCATTTGCTCTGTCTTCCATTTCTTGGTGTTCAAACTGCTCATAAGTGAAGGTTACAGCAAATTTGGGCAAAATTAAAGCTGAACTGATTATCTGATGAGTGTCCTGTGAACCTGAGCTGTATTCTCAATTTGCTTATTAAAATCTGCCAACTGCTTGTAGGGGATACTCATAATTCGAATTCCAGAATTGCAAATTTCACTGTGATTTGATTGAGCAATCAACACCCACAGCCCTGTGAATCACAAAATGTGAGCAGCAGAGAAGGCTCCAAGTGCCACCAGCCCCTGGCAGAGCACTCTGGGGGAAGGGAAAAAGGGAATTACCCAGGAAAGACAAAGCCCTGGCACAACTCTCCATGGTCATGGCCCTACCCAGCCCTGCCAGGCTCCTCTCCACACACTCCAGTCCTCTGCAATTCCTGGAGTTTGGACCATTTTTCTCTTTCACAGTTTTATTTTAATGTTAAAGCTACATGAATTATGCACTGCCCCTTTTTCTTGTGGGGCTACAGACAGTTCCATTGCCCTGTCAGCACCACTGGATCAATTTTTTATCTTCCAGTCTTAAATAATTGCAGAACAATTTAAGGAAATCAGCCTGGACAAAAGTATCACCTGGTAATTCTCCCTTTGAGTCTGAGCTCTGCTGCCCAGCTACACCACACCACAGCTCTGGGCTTCAAATGCAGGTTTTAATAAAAAGAATGATAAATAATGAACAAGATTAATCTAAAGTTAATAAAACACGTTTGGATGAACCCTCAGCTATGCCAAATCTGAGGACACAGTTACTCAGCAGCCAGGCAACAGAGAAATGTGCTGTCAGAAGTTCATAAGAACAAGAAAAATACACAAAATTACCCAATTTCTGTGTTAGATCCATTCTCACAGCAATTTTCAGTGCTGTGTTTGCCTCCCAGCCCCTCGACTGCCCAGCTCTGGGTAATTAAAAGGGCAAGAGGTCTTCATTACCTGAAGGCTAATCAATATCCCCTGTATCTGGTGCATCTCCAGCCCCTGGATGTCTAGAGCAGTTAAATATTTGGCTGCACACAGCTGGCCTGGCTTATCTCTCCCAGGCAGCTGTGGGTGGCTGTGAGCACTAACCATGATTGCACTGAGCCATGGGCAACCTGAACCCAAAGGGAGGAAAATCAACACAAATCTTTATCTGTGCTGAATAGAAAACATCAGGAGATGAGGTCCTGCACTGGGGCATTTGCTCCAGTGAAATACCAAAACTATTTCAACAGCATCAGCTGGGCACAGCCACCCTCCCATCAAGATAGCCGGGCTGGTTTGGGGAGAAACCTGATGGTTTTGGTCTGAAAAGCTTTTCAAACTTGTCTGTAAGACATTTACAGCCAGTCTCGCCTGGAAGGAAAAGCCACCCACCAACCCAAGCTGTGTTTATCACTCTGATACCTCCTGGGGCAGGTTTGATGTTCACTGTTCAATGGTGAACCAGGACTGGATTTGATGCCACTCCCAAGCCCTTCTGGTTATAACTGAAGTTTCTGGAGTCAGGCTCACCCCAGCAGGGATCAGCTGGGTGAATCTCTCTCTTTCTAAGTTCATTTCAATGAGGAAATTCTTGTAATAAAAAAGGATTAATGGCTTGATAAGGTCCAGAGAGTGGCATCAACATCTTTTTAAAGAACACTCATCCTCACCTGACAGGCAGAGAGAAGGCACCCCTGCCACAGGAAACAGGAGAGATCAGCCAGAGAAAAGCAGAAAAAGGAGCCTGGGCTGAAGCTGCTAATTTCTTATAAGCAACCACCAAAAGATAATAAAAACATGGGAAGCTGGGCATGTGCACAAGTGCTGGCTACACTGAATTTAACTTCTGCTCTGGATTTGTGCTGTGAGAGATTCAGTCACTGCTGATGTTCTCCAGGCTTGTGTTACATAAAGTGCTCCCCACATCACCTGAAGGAATGACTCACAGATTTAATCCATCGGTTGGTTTTCTGTTTAAAGTCACAGAGAGTTAGCCTAAAAATCCTTTTCTGTGTGTGCACTAGCTTCAGAAAAGCTGAAGGTCCCTGGGCTTGTTTTAAAACATATTTCAATGTGACCTAGCTAATCCTTTAATACCAGCTTTCACTACCTTTGATCTGTAGTTGTAAGAGATTAGATCAAACCTCTAAAAAAAAAAAAAATAGTTGGTTGCAGAGGAATTTTCTTACTGCAATGAATTAAAATTATGATCCACTCCAAGGCTGAAATATCTGCCCAAACAGCCTGAGGGGGGTATGGCCTGTAGGGCACTTGCCTGTAGCACACAGGAAAAAACCCTTCTCTTCATTTATTTGCTAGATAATCAGTGTTTAGTGTGATAATACAGTGCTTTGATATCTACCAGCTGAAAACATCATCATGGTTGCACATTTGTTGTATTTAAACACATCATGGTTGCATTTTTAGGTGCAACCATGTGCATGAGGTGACAGAAAATGCCCAAACCAATACCCCCATTGACTTTTCAATAACAAAACATCAGCCCCGTAGGAATGGGGGCTCCCACAGCCAGGATGGCTGATTTGAACAAAGCAGAATGTGCACCCAGGGGTGTGGAACCCCAAATCTGACACATCAGTGCTGTGTTTGTGTCACTGGGCACGTTCTGCATCCCTGGCTGCCTCCGAGGGATATGCAGAGGCCAGCAGAGCTGGGTGTGGAGGGAAAGGGTCAGCAGAGCCTGGGAGCAGGACTCTGATCTCTAATTCAGTTCATAAAGACATCACAAGATGTTACAGCTCCCGATAAATGCTATTGACTGGGTTCTGTCAGACAGATTTCACTCATCTTTAGCCAAACCCTGCCGGCCCTACCCCCTCTCAATCCCATTTCAATCTTCATTTAGTGCTGACTGCAACCAAACAGGGAATAAACCACACCACTGGCTCGCAGATGATTTCTTTTTAAAGATGTCACGAGCTGTCACTGATAAATAAAAAATCCATTAACGCTGTGTTCCTCATTATTTCCCTGTTCCCAAGGTCTTTAGTGGAGGGCTGAGCCTCTTCCCTTCCAGCTACAGAACCCAGAGCCCCTCCTGTGTCCTTGGCACCCACCTGGGGCACAAAAAAGGGAATGTTGGGGGTGCTGACTCTGCAGGGGACAAGTGACACGTGCCAGCTGAAAATCTGGGTCTGTTCTTGACCCAGCCTCTATTTTTGCACCTCAAAATTCATCCCAGCTGAAACGAGGCAGATCCCACTCACCACCTCAGGTGCTTAAATGAGTGTAAATCTGTGATGAGCTTGGCATTTGTGCTGTAAGAAATATTTGTAATTTCATAAATCTCTCAATTAAGAGAGCTCTGTGCATTCCCTGTGCTGTCAGAAATATCAAACCAAAGCACTCCCAAATTAGAGGAGAATTTATCCTTATCCTTCATCCTCAAATATGTTGATAAACTTGTGCACAAACTGAATCAGCAGTTTTAGAGAAAGGATTATGTCAGATTAATTTTAATCTAATCCATTTCTATCTCCTGAGAAGCTTTTTACTTCTTGCTTTTAATAATTTAAACGGTGACTGTGGCAGAGCATAAAAAATAAATGATGGGAGATGCACTTTAAATGGAAGTTACCATTCTCAATCACTTTTTATTTAAATGAGAGTTTCATATGCCTGATTTTAAGTTTAATGAACCCCATTTTTGCTGAACTGTAATAATCTCCATCACATGGAGCCAGACACAGACGAATTGCAGAAACACAGGGTGTGACTCACATACTCCCTGTGATGGAAGAAGACAACTGGAGGGAAATTTGGGCTGAATTTTTAGGGAATTTTTTGGCAGAAATGCTGCCAGGCTGCTCAGATGCAGCTTTCAGGAGCAGGAGACAAACTGCAGCAGTCGGAAGCTTGGGGAAGTTGTTTTCTGGATCTTGGCCTGGGATCAATCACTCAGAGGCTTTTTGAGCTCAGCTGTTCATGCTCTGGAAAAGACTTTTAGGGTGCTGACACTTTGGGCATGGGAATTTTCCTGCTTTTGGGAACATGGGAGTGGCAGTCACTATTAAGGGGAAAAACTGGTGACAGATTCAGGTATTTTTCTGCATCCTTTGCTCTCCTCATGGTCTCCTCCACCTCCCACACATCTCCAGCACTCATCCTGCATCCCCCTCCTGGGAATTCCTGCTGGAATTTCACGTGTTCCCATTCCAGGAAAGTCAGCTGTGAGCTGTGGAGCCCCAGCTCATGGGAACACCACCCTGCTGGGGCATTTTTCTGTTTGTTTGGGAACTGAGCCTCCCCTCTGTCCCTCCCTGCATCCTCCAAGCAGAATTATCCATGGAAAACAAGGTTTAACCCACAACCCAGGCAGGTTTGCAGCCCCTCCTGATGCCCCAGGTCTGCCAACACCAACCCAACACCACAGTCAAATACAGCAAATCCATCACTGACTGTCCCTAATGGGAAAATATTTCCCTGCCTCCTTTTTCTTTGCTTTTTCCAGCCCCAAGGGAGAGTTTACCTGCTCAGATTTTCCCTCCAGCCTTGGGAGTGATCCATGACAGGCTGCTCAGTAACCCTGCAGCCTTCTGACAAATAGCTGAACCAACTCCCAACCAGCTTAGCAGATTTTTTGCTTGGTTTCCTGGAGAAATGGAACTTTTACAGCCACAGTGCCCACCCATGTGTGCGAGGCTCCTCTCTAAATTAGCTTCTCACTAATTGGAACCAAATCTGACCAAGCAGCAAAGGCTCCCAAAGACATTAAGACAGGAGAGAAAGAGGAGAAACTAGCAATCCTTTAATAAGCAGTAACAGGGGTAGATCAGCCCTTTGACAACCTGCCTGGCAAGGGGGAACTGGGAATAGAGCTTCTGTAAAATTCACATTTCTCAAAAGTTCTGGGTATCTCACACTGAAAGAAACAGGAAAACAAAGGCTGAATGTTAAGGTTACTGTAGTGGAGTGAGGACATTAAATGCTGCAGGATTCCTGCCATGCTCCATTTGCTGATCATGGTATAAAAATGCCTGATAATTGCCTTTTTCCTCCTGCACTCTTCTGATTTTTCCCAGGTTTGCTCCCCTTCCTCCTTGCACTGTGTGGTGGGGGCTGCACAAACATGACACACGATTTGTGGGATGGATTATTTACAGGACAAACCCCCCAACACCATTCATCCCACTAGAGGCCATCAGCCACCCCGACAGCCCAAAGATCCTCAATGTTCCCTTGAACTGTCCATCATCCCTTTACAACAACAATAATAAAAGGAGAGAAAAAGCAAGCAGCCAAGTGAGCAGCCACTAATGATTTCTGTGCCCAGGAGTGGTTTCAGCAGCACTGGAATCTGTGAAGTGCTTTCTGCAAACACGTTTGGTGCCCACACTTCACTCCTGCCCGTGCAGCATGAGAGGCTGAGATTGAGATGGGATCAGAATTGCCATCTCCTCTGTCAAATGCTAAAATTTAGTTAGTTCTACTTGATTAAGCTGTGCAACAGAACTAAAAGTTTTCCTGGATACCGGCAGGGAAAGAAAGGCAGGAGAGAATGAGAAAACCTGAATGCATCCAATCTGTGAAAAGATGTGGGAATAATTCTGTCAGCAGCTCAGCTCAGACACGGATGTGCTCCCATCCATGGCTGGGTTTTCATCAGGAGTGATGGCATCATATAGGAAAGAATCATGGGAACAACTGAGCTTTAACGAATCTCCTCCTCTTCAGGAAAATGGAATTTTCCAAGTGCATTGAGAACATGGGCACTGCAGAGACAGAAAACTGATTTTCCTTGAAATCCTGCCTTTGTTCACTCAAGGGGACACAGCTCCCCAGGAAGGTCAGAAAGGAACAGAGGGACAAAGTGTCTGAGGAACTGAGGTTCAGAGAGAGAAATTATTGGGGGATTCAGTTCCAGGGTCAGCAGGAACTTTTGAGGATGTGCCTACAGGAGAAGAGATCCTACAGAACACCAGCGGGTTCCCAGCTGAGCCCTTTTTTATCTAAAAAAGCCATCAGCTGGTTGATTTCTTGCCCAGATTACTGAGCTGGATTGGGAGTGAGAACAGATGTGCTCCAGCTGTGGTGAGTGGGGGAATGAGCGAGGCACAGGGCGCTCTCAGAGCAGGACACACCGCCAGGGAATGCCACGAGAACACGGAATTCAAATCATCAAGTAATTGAGAGATCATTTTCAGCAGCCCTCTGTGGACACTCAGCATTTCTCACAGCACTTGGAGAGCTCCATCTCCACAGGCTTTTCCCACGAGGGCTGCAAGGCAAATGTCATGAGAACATGGTTATAGATCTTTCTAAAGATGAACCAGAGAAACTCGCAGGAAGGGGGGGAGAGAAATCCTAAAGACAAGTTCATTTATCTTCCCAGAGAAGGGAGGGGAAGGATTTCCAGACCTGTTTGTTCTGCATGAGGAAGGGTGTGCTACCGGCCTGTCAAGTAGAAAATCCTTTCCAAGACTGTATTTTTTTAGCCTCTGGACTCACAACGAAATGCCAGGGATGCTAGAAGGAATTTGAAAACTGTAGTTGTTAAAATATTAACTAATCCTGCCCTGACTATCAAATAAATCTAACAAAAGTGGCAGCTAAGTGACTCAGCTCCCACAGAGTTAAATGAAAAGAACTATTTGGCACAAAAGAATATTTTATCTTAAAATTTGGAGATATAGTTAAAAGGACAGTGACCTCCAAATACTTCCCAGGCATATCCCCTTTGGAACATAACTTAGATTCAGAGCCCTGAGAAACACAAGTGAGTGTTTGCTTTGGATTTTGGAGCTTTTTGTTTGTTTGTTTGAATTACATTTATCTCAACAAGGAATGTATCTTGCCAAATTTGATTAACAACACCGAAAAAAGCAAACAAGGAAAGGTGTTCCCCCCTGCAGAGATTCTCAGAAGGAAAACATTTCCACAAAGAGCTTAGCTTGAACACTATTGTACACTTTGAAAAGGTTTATGGCTTCTAAATGGCTTAAAAATGCAACAGAATGAAAAAACAAAGCCTGTTTTGGTGATATTTTCCCTGTTTTGGCTCAAAATGCTCCAGATGGTCAAGGAAGGGGATTCTTCTCCTCTGCTCTGCTCTTGTGACAGCTCAAGGGCAGGGTTAGGTGGGGTATTGGGCAGGAATTGTTCCCTGGCAGGGTGCCCAGAGCAGCTGGGGCTGCCCCTGGATCCCTGGCAGTGCCCAAGGCCAGGCTGGACACTGGGGTGGAGCAGCCTGGGACAGTGGGAGGTGTCCCTGCCATGGCAGGGGTGGGATGGGTGGGACATTCCCACCCAAACCATTCTGTGAGTCAATGGCTGATCTCACAGGGCTCTGAAAATATAAAACAGGAGAGCTTTGTCTTCTGGCACCCAAATTCTAGAGGTCATCCTAAGAGAGGCTGAGGTACCTAAATGAGACTCAACAAAGAAGTCACAGGAACTCTTTGATGCCCCTCCAAACCCATTTCTGGGTTGATGACTCCAGCACTGGGCACTGTCCAGTTCATGCTGTGGCCAAGATGAAGCTCCTGGTGTTCTGCACCAAAACCAAAGCCAAATGTGAGGTCCACACAGACTTTTAGGATTTTTGACTGTTTCCTCTTGTCCCCTTAAACACTACCAGCAGCTCATCGTGCTGTTACCCAGGCCCCAGTGCCACGTTCCCAGAGCAATATTTACTCTTCAGTGATTTCTTCTGTGGAGTTTCAGGGCAGAATGGTTGACACAAGACCATTGTTGGGCTTTTGATTAAACAAGCTGCAGAAATAACGAGGGAACACCCTTCACATGCAGGGTAATTATCTCAGAAAAATCCTAACAACAAAGGCAGGCTTCTACCAGTCTGTTAGGAACAAATGGAGAAGGCAAAAAAAAAAAAGAGGAGAGGAAAAGAACTGGAACTTCTAGCAGACAAAGGGGTCATCAATACAGCAGGACTGGCCTCGGGGGGGTGGGAATCCACTGCTGCAAGCGCGGAAAACGCGGCAGAAGCAAATGTTTGATTTGCATTTATTCTGCTTTCCAGCCCAGCCACTTCCCGAGCTGCAGATGAACATTTATTTTCCAAATCTCCAGCACTCAGCATGCACTTCATCAGAGGAGGCCATCACATCATTATGCTGCTTAACAGAATGTACCAGCACAAGGCAGTGACCTGACAAACAGCGGCTCCCCGCCGCACGGAGCGCGCATTCCATCTCCATTCGGGGTCTGGGGGGGAGCTCAGATCCATGGGCTTGAATTTCCAGCTCATTTCAAACCAAAAATTGGGACAATGCACGGCAATGCCCAAATTGTTCTGTGTGAGCTGTACACAACCCATTTGTTGGTGCTGAAAGGACTTGTTCATCATTTGGACTCATTTTTGGGATGAATTTTCTGTAACGCTGGAACAGTAGGAAGCTCTTTATTGGGCATCATTAACAAGAAAAAAATAAAAAGAAAGCCTCAACAACTAATGTATGTAGGCCAACAGAACTTTACTTTTAGCTGACAGCTCCTCAAAAATGGATATTTTCAAGTGGCAAAATATTAGAGTAAACCACAGCTGAAGGTTAATGGTCTGGATGCTGATCAGTGTTTTTTTAATAAAGTCACAATTTTTAAGCCCAAGACAACCAGTGACACAATGGCTGACAGGGAAAAATTCCCTTCCCATTTACTGTTTTTCTTTTCCCAAATCTCAGCACCTGGCCAGGTGGGAGATTTGGGAAAAGAAAGCCAAACTGGGATTTGGCCAGGATGTTTTTTTCAGGCTTCTACTACTCCAGTGAATACCCTCATCAGCAAAGCAATGGCAGTTCTCAGATTGAATAGTTTTGCTTCTTTAATTTTTTTTTTCAGATTCCATTTTCAATGCACATGTGAAACTAAAGTAAAAAAAAAAATTAATATGAAAGTGTATTTTTTTCCACAATTATTGCTATGTTTCAGCAGTGGTCATTAATGCCATCAGGCACTTTTTGCAAGGATGATGAAGTTGGGTTCGCTGCCCTAATCAGATTCTAAAATAAGTAATTGCATTTTCTCCTCCTATTACCACTCCCGCTTCCAATGAGCTGGATTATTTTTCACCTCGAAGCTGAGGAGGTTTTTCCTGTTGCACCACAGTGTTAAACACTGGCAGTGTTACCCTGGGGGGTGGAAGGAGCCGATCCCTCCAGCTCTGCTTTGCCAACACCGGGGCCCTGGGGACGGGGCTGCCCACAGAACGCGGCGCTTCCCGATGAGCAGCAGCTTCCCTGACACCTGATCTTCCTGCTGAACCTCCCTCTGCCCACAGCTGAGCAGGAGAAGGCTCTGGGGTGGTGCTTTAAGTTTTAGCTTTCATATTTTCCAGATTCTGTACTGGAGTGGTACATAACTCTGAACTCCATACAAAGTGTCAGCAGTTCTCCTCACAGCTCAGTCACACAGAACAATCCTTTTCCAGCCCAGAACCAAGGACTCAGTTTTATAAGTTCTGCTCCATTTGCATATTGGAGTCAATTGTCCAATTCCAGATTTAGGTTACAAAGTCCCATCCTGCTTGTTTTTCTCTCTTCAGCCCACGCTGTTTGTGCTCTTGGGGCTGAGATTTGGATCATTTGTCCTTGGTGCCCAGCTGGAGCAGGAATTGTTTTGTCTCCCTGCTCTGTGCAGAGAGCTCACCATTCCCTGATATGAAGCTCAGACCCGCACACTAAAGCAGCACAGAATGTGAAAAATAGAAAAGCTGAAACCTGAGGCATCATCCCCAGGAGTGGGCAGTGCTGTGGGGTCACTGCTGCTGGCTGGGGAGGGTCCCAGTGGGACAAAGCCCCTGGGCAGCTCTGGCAGCTGCTCAGCCACGAGCCCAGCAGCTCCTCAAGCCTCTGCTCCTGTCTGAGCAACAAGCTCAGCCCAACAGCACATGGTCCACGGGGCAATTTCCATCCAGCTGATGAGGCCAGACAGACCTCAAAGCAGGATTGCAAATTTCTTTAAAAGGGCCACAGATCTGTGGAAGATGTTGTGCTGTTTTGACAGAGCGAGCAGCCCCCGATGAAGGAGCCAGCTGCAGTGGCTGGTGTGGGTCCTGGTGGGGAGGGACACGCATGGAGCTTGTCGGGCACACCAAGAATTCCAGCAGGAATTCTCCCAGAACCACTCCCTCTCCAACACGTTTTAAGCAGAGCAGTGCAACACACACGCTCAGGAAGCCACAAACTGGCACAATGAAAATAAGTTTGTGCTAAACTGAAAGAATTGTTTGGTATTTTCTAAACATTCATACCGCCCTCTTTGAAGCAAACAGCACCCTGTGAGATCTGGACACATCCTGGGTACCCAGGACACAAAAAGTAGTGCCAGTAGTGTTTGAAAAAGAGAAAATAATGAAAAGATGATGCACAAAAGTGGCTCTATCAGCAAGTTCAACTTTTTAGCAGGAGACACACCCAGGCCACAAATCAGAAAGGCTGCACAAGAAGGTCTTGGTCACGTCTTCAGGATATGAAGACATCGCTTTAGTTTCCATCAGTTCACCTCTGAAGTTCATACTCAGATCAATAAAGTGCTTTCTCTGCATTTGTCCCCCACTGGAGCTCCCCCAGTCACCAGGACCCCCTCAGCCAGGGTGGCCCTGCCACAGCCCTGTCCTCGCTGGTGACTGCTTCAAACTTCCTGAAAACCCTGAGAATTCCCTTCCCTGAGAAAGGAAACCCCACAGTTGGTTGCCAGGCACTGAAATCAAGAGAAGGAAAGCTCTGTACCTCCAGAGTGGGGTGGGGGCCCACAGAGCAGCACCATGCCCTGGCCCTGGCGGACGGACACCGTGCTCCTTGTCCTGGTCTTGAAGTTCTCCAGGTCTGCCAGGAGAGAAAGAACTCAGTTAAAGGCTGATCACAAAAGGAAAATGCTGAAATAAAGCAAATATCAGCGTGGAGGGTGGGCTGGGGGGATCTGGGGGGGAATGTGAGGCAGCAGGACGCTGAGGAGCATCAACAAGAGGATCAGGAAATGCCTTCTTAGGCTGGAAAGGGAGAAGGTGCTGATTCACCCCCAGAAACAGACACAGCTGGAGAAAACCCCAGCACCTGTAACGCTGGGGGAGGTTTGTTGTGTGAATTTAGGAAGAATTACTGCCTTAAATAAGCAATTCCATCCCAAGGCAGGCTGTTTCCCTCGCTGCTGCTGCCCTCCCATCCCGTGTGTGGAGACCCTTCCTCCCCACCAGGGAGCCTCTTGCACCAGCTGCATGGTAAGCCACAGAGTGCTTAAATTAAATTAAATTAAATTAAATTCCTCCTTCCACCTCTCTCTTTTTCCTCTCCTCAGGGCCCGTGCACTGCAAAACTACAACTCCCCCTGCTCTCCTTGCACACTGCAGTGAAGAGAGGAGGTGACTCTGAGCTGAGCAGTGCCACCAGGATTGTCACCAGCAGCTGTTCCATGGGAGCACCAAGACATGGAATCACTTTGGCAGCCTCTGATCTTTTACAATTTCCTGCATTTCAATTTTCATTTTTTTCCCCTTGTTTCCAGTGTAGCTGAGCCTTGGTTTGGCAATTACAAACCTGTTGTCAGTGCAGTTGGGAACCAGAGGAAACACAGAGGTGATAAATATTTATCAGCAGGAGCTGGTAGGAACATCATTATGAGGTTACAAGGATGGAAAACTGAGCCTTGATTTTTATCCTCTCTTAAAAATGCTTTCTGCACACATACTTGAAAAAAATTAAATAAATAAAATCCAAAGTTGTCACTGCTTCATTTCCCTTTTTAGGAAAGAAACCTTTATGGGCCTATCTCTCTTTCTTTTCTGGCTTAGGACAAAATGAGAACAGGAAAGAAAAATTATCAATTAGAGAGATATAATCTTTCATTCCTAAATTCTATAAAATTTACAATTTTTAAAAAATTTTTTAAAAATTGTACAGGAACCAATGTAACATTCCTCTGGCCACCTGCCAGTGCACAGATTTTTATATATTTTGACTACACACAGGCACAAGGCTGGGTCCCATCCTCTCTGAGGACAGCTGCAGGAGGAGTAACAGCCTAAAGCCCAAATAATGCCTGCAGGAATAAATGTGCTATTTTTTTACATCAATATTGACAAGGAAAGGATTGCTACCAGGAAAAGCAGACTCTGCTTGGGTGAACATGTAGGAAATGCTGCAAGGATGGTCAAAATCAGCAAATAAAGCAGAGTATTCATCACTATTGCTTGCACTGCAAACCATCAGGCTTTGGGAGCCAGCCCTGCAAAGCCTCATGCAAGCACTTCAAATCTGGCTCTGAGTAAAATAACAAGATTAAGATAATTATAAGAAAGGTTAATGCCTCATCAAGGCCATCAGGCTGATTGTGCTTTCTGAAGGCCACAGATTTATTTTTACAACACCTAAATTGGATTGAACAGTGATATAATGAAGATTTTATTAGTGAGGAGCTTCATTTGGGATCCACTTGGCAGTCTTTGAATTGCAGAGTGGAGAGTTCAGCTTCATGGTGACAACACCATTGAGTTCCACCTCACTTTGTCCTCAAACCTAAAAACCCTGGGTAGCAGAGGAGGAATTTTGTTCTTATTTGCCCATAAAAAACCCAAACCCAACAAACAAACCCACCAGACTAAAAGGAAAAACTGAGATATTAACACTTGCAATTCAGGAGATCAATGTGCTGCCAACAATTCTCACAATACCAACCAAGGGCTCCAGTGAACACAGAAAAATTTCGTGTGAGCTCCAGTAGCCCCAGCATTAGAGAAGGATTAGTAATTAGCAATTAGTAATGATTTCAAGAGGAGAATACAACAGGGGGTGTAAGAGGAATGCAGACAGGTTATTGTGAGCAACAGCTACTCACACCTTATTTAATGAATGACTTAAGGTGCCTTTTAAGCACTTTCTGGACAGTATCAATTCTAAATCAAGCTGAGCAGACCCACAGAAGCAGAAAGATGCATGTATTTTTTGATTTCAGCTGGATGTATTTAAAAGCAGCTGCATGACTTTGGGAAAGTCACTTTGGCTCTCGGTGACAAAGTTTGCACATCTCTGAGGACAAGTCCTTCAGCTGTGTCTCTCAGAAGAGGTTTAATTAGCTAATATTTGCACAGAGCCTTGACATCTGCTTCTGAAATGCACTGGAGTGCAATGCACACACCAACACCCAGCCCTTAATGGGGACTTGAATGGCTTTGCTGGCATAATGAGGTTTTTCTGTAAAACTCTGCCCTGATGCTCAGGGCAGGTACAGGAAAGTGATTCCACAGATCCCAGACCCCCCCAAAATGCTCCAAAGCCCAGCAGGTGCCAGCAGCAGCTGTCAGCCCACCAGCTTCTCACTTTGGGCAGGGTATTATTGTGTGGAATGACCTGTTGTGGGGTTTAATAAAAGCTTAAGCAATCTGAAATGATCCACAGCCCCTCAAGAATGGGTAGTTTGTCTCAGTAAATGGCATTTGGAAACTTTAATCAAACCCATATGGCTTTGCACAGTAACAATTACCCAAGTTGTCCAGAGTAATGAAAGATTTCCCCAAATTTTGCCTACAAAAATCAGTCTTTATAGCAAAGAAGATTCAATTATAAGCAAAACAAAAGGAGTTGCAGCCTTTTCTCCCTTCTTAGGACCCACTTGGGTTTGAGCTTTATGAAACGTGGTCATTCTTTTTCTAAGTGACTCCTAGGCAAGCAAAGTTTTAAAGAAATATTCCCCAGATGGCATCGAAGGATGGGCAAACAAACAAGGTCACATCACTCCTGCTGATGGGCTCAGTGCAAAATTTGGCCTCAGATTTCTGAATTTACACCCCTCATCATTTCCAGCTCCACTGATTGTCCCAGAGGTGAGACTTCCACCACAGCAGAGCAGCTACACAGCCCCACTCTGCTCCCATGACTGGCTGCAACAACATCAGAAATGATGGGAATAACAGAAATAATGGGAATAACAGAAATGATGGGAATAACAGAAATAATGGGAATAGCAGAAATGATGGGAATAACAGAAATAATGGGAATAACAGAAATGATGGGAATAACAGAAATGATGGGAATAACAGAAATAATAGGAATAGCAGAAATGATGGGAATAACAGAAATGATGGGAATAACAGAAATAATGGGAATAACAGAAATGATGGGAATAACAGAAATGATGGGAATAGCAGAAATAATGGGAATAACAGAAATGATGGGAATAACAGAAATGATGGGAATAATAGAAATGATGGGAATAACAGAAATAATAGGAATAGCAGAAATGATGGGAATAGCAGAAATGATGGGAATAACAGAACTCCTGAACTCAGCATGCCTCAGGACCCCGACTGGAACAACACCACTTCCCTCAGGAGCCTGCCAGTCTCAGGGCACAGGGGATGTGACAGAGATCCCTATTTTTTGTGAAAGCTGAGCTCTGTTTTGCTGGCTTTGTTTGCCCCAGGAGCCTTTCCATGCTTTGCTTTGATTTTTTTTCCACATGTGCCTATTTTTAGAACACAAAATGCTTCGTAATTACCCCGGTGCTGCAATTACGAGAGACCCCTCTGTGCAAGAGCTATTAAAAACCACCCAAAAAATATTATAGAAAATGAGATGAAGAGTCAATGATGCAAATTGGTGGTGGCAGGTGTCTGCATGTCCTTTGGAAAGCCAATTTCTGTGACTGTATCATGTGGGAGGCAGCTCTGCTGTGCAGTACCTTGAATGACACACTGTCAAAAACTCACCATTAGTGAGCCCTTTGTCATTACAGTTCAGGGGTTTTTTCCTAATGATTAGAAAAGCAGTGTCAGTGCTATTTTCACCTATTATTCCTGTTTAACTGGTATGAAACGATTTCTTCTTTTACTCCAACAAAAATGTACACACATCAATCACTGCTTTATACATCAGTGGGTTTTAATTGCCAAAGAAAAGCACGGCTAATAGGCTTAGAAAAATAAAAATGTTAGTGGGTTTTACTTTAAAGTCTTGGTCTAGAGAGTTTTGTAAAGNATTATATTATATTATGTTATGTTATATTATGTTATATTATGTTATATTATATTATGAATATAGAAAGGATACTTACTCAATGTTAAAAAGCTAATAATTAAAATTTGTGACTCTTTCTAGAGTCTTGACACAGCTTGGCCCTGATTGGACAAAGAGTGAAAACAACTCACACTAGAATTTAATGAAACAATCACTTGTGGGTAAACAATTTCTAAACACATTCCACATGTGAGCACAACACAGCAGAAGCAAAAGAGATAAGAATTGAGTTTTTTTTTTTCCTCTGAGGCTTCTCAGCTTCTTAGGAGAAAAATCCTGGGCAAAGGGCTTTTTCTCAAAGGACGTAAATACTACAGACACCCACCCACATCTCTGCATCCAACTGGGAATTACTGGGAATTAGCACTGCCTTAGTGCCATTTCCACTGTACTGAAAATAAATCTTGGGTTAGGGAACTCCCACTTCATTTAGATGAGCAACAAACCCTTGGATCAGCACTTCAGGAGTTCTTTCAGCCTGTCTGATTTTATAGGGGGTTGTGGTTGGTATTTAACTCTAAGACTTGGTTGGACTTTGGGCACAGGAAAATAGAATGGTTAGAAATGAATTATAATTTAGGAACTGGTAAATTAGAAAGCTAACACACA
>VYZP01037002.1:142981-153170 GCA_013400635.1 Hypocryptadius cinnamomeus | reverse complement strand
TTACAAAACCAGTATTTCCATTGTTGCCTTACTGTGCTCACTCACAGCACACACTGAACAGATACCTGAATTTATTCATGCAGTAAAATGTAAGAAGTCCTGGCTTAGATGCCCTAGAGTGGAATTTGCTTCACAGCTCATACTTCAAGTACTTCTGATACACAGTTGATTCTCTGAAAAAAAAAAAAACCCAGCATGCAATAGCATGCCATACTGCCACAATTTAAGTACCACTTGTAGCATCTTAACAAAATAGTATAAATTGTTTTAAAACTTGTCCACAAGTCTGACAAGTTTCTAACACTGATTTAACAATCACATTTAAGAGACAGTATACAGCTTCTAAAGCTAGCACTGTATTAACAAACTCAACACAAACAGTGATTCAGAAGTGGAAGTATTTTGCCAGCCTGTAAGTATCTGAAGTATCATCAACAGTCCAAACAAGACTGTAATATGCAGACTTAAAATACAGATTATTATCAGCAAGTAATGATGCAAACCGAGCAAACGACTCAGAACTTACTTATTTACAGTTTAGCATCAACTTTTAGAATAACTGGGTAAGTCAGGTTAGAACGGATCTCAGAGGTCTCCAGGTCAACCTCTTGCTGAAAACAGAATCAGCTTTTGGTAGAACATGAGGCTGCTCAAGGCTTTACTGTTCTGCCTCTCCCTGTGCTCTGCCAGTCCCTATATCCATGCCTCTTACATGTCAGAAATCAGGTCTAGGACTAAAAGTACAAGAATGAACATAACCAACTTTCATCCCAGGCAAGAAGCGTCTGCAATGTCTTCTTGTCACTCCGGGCAAGAAGATCCACAGCACTGCAGCATGCACTGAGTGACACAAAATTGACAAGGCCACATGAGTCAACCCCCTGAGCCAAGCAGACCCACACATTTAAGGAGAGGAACAGAACTGAAAGGATCATAGACTTCACTGGCTCCAGTTCCATACTGGCTCTGCCAGACACTTTCTGCTGGATGAAGCCAGGTGTATCAGCACCCACAGCACATTAAACCCACAGCACAGATTATACAACCAGAGTTAAGGTTCTAATAGTCCAAGACACATCACACGGTTCCCAGTACAAAATCCCACCAGAAATTATCAAGACCAACTACAGCTGGGTTTGTTATTCCAGGATAACATGGCCTGAGCAGACACAGTGTACCTGCTTTGGTTTAGCAAGAGAGTGCAAAGAAAGATACATTTAACAGACCACTTCCCTGTAGCCTTCCCCTCAGAAGCTGCCAGAGAACTTTAACCATCCTGCCTGTGCCATTTTCCCTGGACAATGCTTTTTTTCTAAGCAATGGAAAAAGTAGTCATGTGATTTGCTCGTCCTAAACTGCCAGTGCTGCTCATGAAACACCAAAAAGCAACAGCAATACAGCTGAAGGAAACATAAGGCAAGAGGCAGATAAGGGCAGGAGCAGAGGTAAAATTTAATAGGAAACAGCAAAAGAAAAGGCAGAGGAAGAGATAAATCTGTCTGCAAACAATTTGACTCACAACCAAGCATAACTCCTAATACTTCATCCTGGTAGCACTTATGAGTCCAAAGCCAAGATACTAGCCCTGAAGGTAAGGGTAAGTCTTGAGTAGGAGCTGCATCAGAAGTTGTATGACAGAAAACTCAAGCTTCACAGTAAGCTAACAGAAAAAGAAAGCACGTATGCCACAGGATAAACAGGAATAATAGGAATTAAAACATGCAGAAACAAGAATGAGAGAAATGAGAGGAATAACAGGATGATATAAAAAGCAAGAAAACAGCTCCAGAACATCTTTGTTCAAGAGACTATTAACTCAATAGAAATCAAAACACTTTCTATCAGACCCTCACACTTAAGTGATAAAGAGGTGAGAAGGGAAGACTCCCACCAGAAATCAGGTCTATGAGAGCAGGACAATAATGCTGCTACACAAGGGCCCTTCACCAGTCTGAGAAGAGCGTGTTAAAAACAACCTTCCCCCTTACTTCTCTGCATCTCTCAGAGCCATTTACTCACATGTACTACACCAAGCTTGTCAGATCAACCCTGCCTCCAGGTGGAGCAGAGAGAAGCCTGAACTTGCTTCCCTCTGCCACTGTTCCCCCTTAGAGGAATCCCTTGCAGCTCACCTGCACTTCAGACAATCTCAGCCACCTCTGCTGCTGCTGTGCACACACAGTCCCCCACAGGGCAGACCACACCAACCTTAAAGGCAATCCTCTGCCCTAGCTCCAGATCTTGCATCCTTGCCACAACACAAAATCCACATGAAGACTTTGCTTTTATCCATGCCATGTAAGAATGTGTGTAGGTTTTAGAATTTATTATGCTAGCTACTTATCTATGGTTTACACACCTCCACGGGTGACTTCTAATTATTACAAACACATTTTACACATTGCATCGTGCTACATGTATTATCCTGTGAATAAAGCTGACAGTCAAAGATGACACTAAGTAGCAGCCCTTTGACAATTTCACTACTTCAGAACAATAAACTATCGCATTTCCTTGAACAGTTTTAGCCCTATCCTTTGCTTTGCTAGACAGCACTAACATTTTGATACAGCACATATTTAAAGCATTAAATAATACAATAATCCCTTTGCTGTAAATTGTGTTTTGTCACTTGTTCAATGACTTACTAGCTGTGACTGATGCTTTAATTTCCCTTATATTTCATTACCTTATGCTGTAAAGATGCAAGCCACTTAACACTCCCAATAAAGATGCAAAAATTGTAACAAATTAGATGAGCAAATCTGCCAATCAATTTCAGAAAGTGTGTTATTCCTAACAATAATTTCATATAAAATTGTTTCTCCTTCAAATTATGTTACTCTAATTATTTTCCCAGAACCTTTTAGGAAAGTTGCAACTCTGGTTTCTACATTTAACCTGCTTTGTTTGTTTGTCCCAGCCACTCCAAATGCACCAGAGAGCCCAGCACACATAGGTTGCTTTCTATTTGCAACTCTCCTTGTTGAAAGATTGTTAAAAGATTATTTCTAAATATCATGAATTTACACAATAGACACAGAGGGATATTTTAAAGCTATTTAATAGCTGTCAGATAATTTTTATGGCACTACTACAGAAACAGTAATATCATTACCAATACCCAGCACATATCTAAGTACACAATGATGTTTTGGAAGGATGCAGAAATCACTTCAACATACAACAAGCTCTCTTAAGTAGGAAGGAATTATTTGCTCTTTTACATCACACTCCGGAGTCGGGCTGGAGAAACTGACAGAGTAAACATTTCAAATTTGCTATTAAAATCAGAAGACTTTAAAAAGCAAAAGTACAGATATATATTAAATACTGGAGACTACCTAGGGTTTAAGTAATTTGTTAATTTCTGTGAATTAAAAAAAATTCAATATCATATCAATACTTTCATTTCTCAAAGTGCAGGAGTATCCACACCACTCTGTACAGCCTCCACAGGACATCCCAACATGACCCCAACTATTGCACCCCGTTCACAGCCCCTGCTGGGGAAACACGGCTGAGATCTGTTCCACACAACACAACACCCACCCTCCCTTTCTGGGACCAAATAGAGTCCAGGAGGCTCCCACACGTTTCCTGATGGACCTGCCAGGGTTATAAGCACTTCTACAGATTTTAGCCAAGGCAGGGTATCAGGAGTGCCCCAAATTCCACAGCAAAAGCAGGACAAGTTAAAACAGTAGTAAACAAGATGCCCCTAAGATTTTATCTTTGAACTAGAAGGAAAACAGAAGCTCACAAGCTAGATCATAGAAGTAACTAATGTTTTGTTAGGGATGTGTTCCTGTACTGCGGTTAATTTAGGACCATTTAAAGGACAAGGAGAAAGAATTAGTTCTATGCTGTCACTTTTTATTCCCCACACTGACCTTCACACATAACACAACTCACTATCACCAGAGGTTAAAGTCAAAGTCCACAGCTCTAATTTTTTAACTGATAAGCCAAAACAAAAAAACCCAAAACCAAAACAAAACACCAATCCCCCCCCACCAAAAAAACCAAACCAAGCAAAAAACCAAAACCAAACCAAAACTACCAAACCATACCAAACAAAAAAAAATTTGGTCTACATTAAAGAGTAACCAAATTTTAGAATCTTAGATCCATGCTGACAACAGCAGGCATAAGGAAAGCCTTCCCATAACACCCCTCAAATGTTCTCTGCCTCACTTCCAAGCCATGGTTCAGAAAGCAGAACAGGTGAGTACCAGAAATTCCAGTCTCAGGTTGTGCCTGCAGGTGACCAAAGCAAGACACACTGCAGTGTTTGCTGGTGTCACATGCCACCTGATGGACTGGCATGTGGTACATTTTTCACCTCTTCCAATTGCTCACATATGCAAACTTCAAATGAAGCCTGGACCTTACCTGCAGTTTATTCAGTAAAATAAAAATAACTATCCATGTAACAAAACATGTCCAAGAGCTTTACAGAAAAACTTTTTTTAGTCTTTGAAATATACTGGCATTCAGCAGTGTATTATCTGAGCCTGACTGACACATTTCATACCAAGCCAGTGTTAGTTTTCACACTGGAAGGAAACCAACAATGTTGGATTACTGCAACGATTCAAGACCCTTTCAGAACTCCAAACAGAAGCAAAGCTGTGCTATACACACACAGCTCAAACATCGTAGAATGCTGCCTGGCTGACAGGGGGATTTTTGTGTAAGCTGTCAAGGTAATCCTGATATTCACATCACCTGCAAGGAAGATCTTAAATTTTATTCATCTGGCTTTACTACAGATTTAAATAAATAGCACCAAGTTTTTTTAAGTCAGTACCATCCCCACTTATCTCTTGAAACCAAAACATTCAGAGTTTTCTTCTGAAAACATTATTTTTCTAGTGAATGAACTAAAAGTGCACATTCAAACTCTAGATATAATGAACAAAAAAAAACAGATAGGTTTAAAAACCTCAACATAAACTTGCTGGCAAGGATCTACAGATGCAAGGTCTGGGTTCTTAATGTTTGGTAGAATTTCCCTCCTGCCTCCCACAGTAACTTCTTCCTTCTCCCTGTATGTGGAAGAAACATGGCTAGAAATGTTAATTTAGTGTGCAATATGAATCTGGGAGGAGTAGGGTTTTGTGTTTTGTTGGCTGTGCAAGAGTTCATTCCCATGTTAGTCAGCTTTTTGGTATGACCTCACCACAATGATCACACTTGAGAGAACACATACTTCTAGCCACAGAACTTCTGTTGTTCTACAACATCTACCCTGCAGGTAGGAGGGAAAACAGCAAATCTCCTAAAGAAAGCCAGCAGAGGATAAGGATGCTAGAAGTAAGTTATACAGAATCAGTTTTAAAAAAAAAAAGTTCATATTAAAAGTAATTCAGTTTCCTTAGTTCTCTAAGTCTCATCAAACCTCTCTGATTATATATTTCCTTTCAATACCTGTTATGCTGAGAGCCTGAAGAAACACACCAGAAACACAAAACAGTCTCCCTCCACATGAGCTTCATGTACATATGTTCTATACCAACTACTCTTAAAAACCTAAGGTTTACTTGCTTGCTGCAAAAGTCTCCAAGACCTACTGAAGTGAAAAAAGGACAGAGGATTCTTTAGTTGCCAGCAGCATCCAAGCATAAAACCAGAAATACAAATACTATACTGCAGTGACAAAGTATTTTATTTCAAATTCCCAAATCTGTAGGTCAATTTCACTGCTGTTCCTGGATGACTCTGTGGTTCAGTGATTTCCACTACAGGTACTTCACAGATTGTTTCTAGAGGCCATGGCATCAAGCTTCTTACGGTAACAACATGGAAGGTGTTTCAGGCTTACAGAAAGTCCAACACTTCATATTTGTCAAGATCACAGACTATCTGCAACTGCTACAAGTATCTCTGTAATGAATGTGTAGTCAGTTTCTGGAAAGGGATACTGACAGTTATGGGGAACCAAGAGTGAGTCTAAGTTAGGTGAAAAACTCGGTGATGACAAGGAAAAAAGGAGAGAGAATACTAAGGAAAGGCACCAGAGCATCATTTGGTTTTTGGCTCTGGCTTTATGATTGTCCAAACAGACAAAAGTATTTGTCAACCTATGCAGCTACAGATCTTCAAATAGAGAGGCACAAAAACCAACACAAGATGGTTAAGCCTTCCCTGTGATGAAACTGCTGGCATCAAAAAGCTGTTTCTTTGCACCAAAGTGTTTTAACTTAACTAACATTCTTTGCACCAAAGTGTTTTAACTTAACTAACATTTAACTAGGATTTAAAAAAAAAAACCCTGACAACAAACAAACCCCAAACTAAAAAAAAACAAAAACAAAAAAAACACCAGGAAAAAACCTCCACCCACATGCCTGAAATAAGATGAAATTATATAAGAGAAACAAATGAACAGTATTTAGACCTTCTGCAAGGAGGTTTACAGACAAGCTGATACAGACAACCAGATCACAGACAATCAATATATCCAAATATCTGTTCACCTTCAACACTGTTTAATTACTTCAGCATGCAGACAACCTGAAGCTTTCAAGAGTTACTCTAGGCACTAGCCAGGTAAACCTCACTTGCTACATCCCTATTAACTCTCCTCTTCAAAGTCCTGTTCCATTTGCTTTCCCATCTAACCTGTGTGTGATGATCACATCCCAATCAGCTCCTCTCCTGATCCCATTTGCTGTTCCCTCTTATCCCTGACTGTCTTTTCCCTTGTCATTCTCCATCCCCCAGTTATCCAGGTTAGGGTACCAGGTCACTTTGTCCCACCACTTCAATAGGGCAACACTCCCACCCTTGGTTCAAGGGAATCAGCAAACCTCTGCTCAGCAGTGCAGGGAGATGATTTTACATACAAGTGAGAAACATCTGCCAAGCAAGGTCTTTTTCTAGTTTTGTCCAAGGATCAAAGAATTTTTGAAGAAGATCTATGTTTAAACATAGGGATCTAGCAAGAAAGTGTCAGCCATAAGAAGTTCTTCCCTCTAATAACCAGAAAAAAAAAATCTCAGGGAAAAAAAAAAAAAAGAAGCTCAAAATAAAGATTAGCAGACACTCATTTGGGGGGGAAAAACCCAAACAACCAAACAAACCCAAACAACCAAACACCAAACCAATCACCACAGCCCACTAAACGGCACACTAAGACCAAAGAGCTACCATTACTAAAACTAGACAGGAAAGCCTTTTTGGTCAATGCAAACTGCGTTGAACTGTTGATTTAAGGAACACTTAATGCTCAGCTGAAAAGTCAACTAGCTGCTTTAGATTCATGGCAGACACTGATATTTAATATTAGCAGTAGGCATGAACCTATTTGGAAGAAACTTCTGTTTTCAAAGTTATGTTTATTCCCTGTTTACTTAATCCAACTTGCCTTAGCATATCAAACCACAATCACAGGCTTATTTCTCGTTTGGAGAAAGCATGCACCAAACAGGTTATGGCTCAGGATCTTGAGAGCCATAAAATACAAGGTCATGCTTTAAATTCTCTTAGTAGAGGATCTGACAAATCTTTCCTGTTTGAATTAACCTTTGCTGAAACATGAGACTTTCAATTTTACTGTGTGTTTTACCTCCATTCCACCTACCACTGCTTTTTTGTCATACTACATCATAATTTGTCCATTTTAACAAAATGAGAATTTTCTTGTTTCCTTCTCATCTGATACAAACAATCTAAGCAGTGCTGACTGGAAGCAGTGCCTGTTAAGGAGAGTGCTGGAGAAGCTATAGAATAATCCTCACTTAAGAGCACAGACCTGCGAGGAACACATTCCACTTGCTATGGAAGAGCAACACAAAGCTATGAAACAACACAACACCAAAAGTCCAAAGCTCAGTTGGTAACTTCTGCATTCCTGATACAAGCAAAACATTCAATTTTAGCAAAACAAGTGCAAAAGTACTTAAGACAGACTTCAGAACAACAAACAACGTATAGGTAGAAATTTAAGGAATGAAGCATCTCCATCCCATTCGGATGCTAGCTTTCTGATATATTTAGCTGTTTTCTTAGAAACTCCTAGAACTGAGCAGCATGGAACAAAAATAGCCAAAATGATCTTGACTTTTTTCCTTACAGCCTTCTCTTTTCTCCCTGCCAAAGGATTCAAGAAAAGGACAGTCAGTAGGTTCTCAGCCTCCCATTATAGACTAAGTTTGCATCTTAGCTAGCCTATGATATTATCCAATAATCAATTACAGAAATACATTTAATCCCCCAAATGAAACGAATACTTTCTAGCAGTCAAGAGCACGGAAACACGCAGGCTGTCTGCATGGTTTGGGTATGAGACAGCTTTTACATCCCAGACTGTAAGAGGAATAGGCATAGCTATCTGCTCTATTACAGATTTATTCTTTCATAGGAGGTATTAAATTAAACAGATAGCTGTCCCACTTCTAACTTCTTCATAAAGCCTGTATCATAACACTGGATTTCAAACTTCACAAATAGTGCTTTACAGTTTAAACTTAACTGCTTCGATTCTATCCAGGGACTGCTTTGCAACATCCAAAAATCAACACAAGAAGCTTTACTTCTAAGATCGACTATCCTGAATTTTATTTTAATAAAGGTATCAAACTTTGATACTTTCTGCACCCCTAAAGAGTTGTATTGATCAGAAAACTTCAAATATCATCTATCACTTGCAGCAGATCAACTTCAGAGGGCAACAGTGAACCACACATCACTGTAAAAGTGATCTTTAAAATCATCTTAAACATATACCACTTATGCAGTTCTAATTTTAGGATTATCTCCTGCCTGAAGACTCAAGTTTCTATAGCCACAAAAGTAAAATTTGTGATAGACAGCTAATATCTCATTCTTGGGCTATACGCTCTCATTCAGGCTTGCAAATTCAAAAAAAGTTTAATACTTCTCTACTTCAAGGCCAGTCCTGAAACATGGATGAATTCACAATTAAATCTGTTACTTAGCACAGCTGACATGATGACATACTAAAGATTCAAACAAATACAACCCTTATTCCTGAGGAGATTTGTTCAGCTTAGGCAATTTTGCTTGGCTTATTAGAATCTCTTCAGAGAGTTTAGCTCCTCCTCCCCTAATGAGTTGAGAGAGTTCTGTAATAATCTTCCTGCAAAAATAAAGGTTTATTTCTCCTAGGCAGCAAACATAATTTCTACTACTGCACAGCTGTCTCAGAGGAGCTCCAAGGGGCTGAATGTTCCATCTCATTTCTGGAACAGCTGCACCATATGGTGCTGTGCAGAACTCTGCAAGTTGAATAATTCCATTTCTGAAGGTCCCCTCACACTCTTCTACAACGAGTCTGATAGCAAAATTTTTTTTCTTAAGTTCAAGAAGAGTATGGATTACAGTGATTATTGTTATTGTATGCACCGTACATTAAAGATGTCAGGCAGACTATCTTTTTCCAAGCGAATACATTTCCCATAGGTGTGGTTATAATTGCGAAGAGGAACAGCAAGATGTTTGATAATTAAACTGAGTTTTGAATATGATGAGGTGCTAGACTGCGCCGTGCGGCTGCAGCAGCAGCACCACGTGAGCGCCCGGGCAGACAGGAGCACCCCGAACCTGTTACATGGCCCGGGAGCACAGAGCCATGCACAGCCCGCAGCTCCCCCGCTCAGCAGGAGATGCCTCACACAGCGGCTCTGCGAGGCACCGGCGCTCCGGGTGTAACTGCAAGGAATCGGAGCGGCACACACGCACTTTCCCATGAGTCCAAGGAAAGCAAATCGGGAACAACGACAGCTACGCGACAAGGAACGCCGGTGTCATGAGTCCACAGTTACAACCCTGCACAGCCAGAGGATAAATTACTCACGTCCAGCCACGGTGATGTCATATGCACACAATCTTTGTAATTCTTAATTCCCTTACTCCCCACACACCCTCTTCCTTCCTCCTGTTCAACAGAGACTGGAAATGCAGCAGCTTTTGCGATCTGCCCGAACACTACGACCGAGTCGCGACTCCATAGTTAGGGAGAAAAGAGCAGCCAGACTTCTCCGCCTCAGCCAGGAGCACCCGGGGGCCCTGCCACGTTCTCTTCTTGTTCCCTGACCCCCTCTCCGGGATCCGGGCAGGGCCGGGCGCTGCCCGCAGGGGAGGCGCTCCTGGCCCGGGCGGGGAGTCTCCGAGCGGCCCCAGGCTCGTCCCGCGGGCGGAGGTCCCGGCCGAAGCCGGACCC
>VYZP01037002.1:86625-142492 GCA_013400635.1 Hypocryptadius cinnamomeus | reverse complement strand
CAGCCCCGCCGCAGCTCCCGCGAGTTGGAGCAGCTCGTGGCCGGCCTCTCCCCTCCCTTCAGAGGGCTGGGGGGCTCCCGGCCGGGGCAGCCTCAGCGGGGCCGCGTCCCGCCGCTCGCCGCTGTCTGTGCGCGGTACCGGCAGCAGCCCGGGAAGGCGACACTGCACGGGGCCGCCGGCATCCCCAGGGACCACTGGAAGTCCCCAGCAGCTGCGTATTTGCTTGCTGAGTTTCAGCCACCTGAGAGCTCCTCAGAGGACTGGAATGTTCAAATACACTCCAGGGAAGATGGATTAGAGGGTGAGATAGCCACAGCAGTCAGGCCCTGGTAAAGGCAAACGTGCGTTGTTCTGCAATGAAACAACCCACTATCGCCACAAAAATTTAACTCTGGCCCCTGATAAGAAGAATGGCTCTGCAGAAGACTTAGGAACACACAAAAGTATTACAAAACTCTGCTATCATGCTGGCAGTTATTCCAAAGATAAGCAGGCTCAGGGTTTTACTCCATTTTGTAGGAAAAATCCTAATGTTGGCTCTCCCGTGTGATGACAAACGCGGAGTTTTTGGGCAAACCACGTGTAGTTTCTTTGAAGAGAAGAAGTCAGAGATGCTGTGTTTCCAGAATTTGTACAAGTTAATCCCAGGCATAATAAAGTGACAAACCAAGTGATTTATAGTCTTATATGAGGATTATTCCCTCAGACTGATGAATGATACCTTTTCACTTACCAGCAATTTCTCTAAATTGTGTTAGCTAAGCCTGTCTGCATGCTACTGACAGTTTGCAAAGCCTTGTTACTCCAGAGGGATCTGACCTTGCTGTGGATTACACCAGGGCCTTGGGGAAGATTTGCTTTCAGCACTTCTTGAACCACTTCAGGCCAACCGAAGTCCCTCTGCAGCCTCTGCACTCTGCTTGGAAAGCTGTAAGCCAGCCAGTCCTACTCCCAGGATGGTCCAGGGGTTAACCATTGGGTGGAACAGGAGACTGGCCTGGGCCAAGGGGAGAAAAAGGGGCTTCATGCAAAATAGCCATTGAGAGGTTGGTGTTTTCTTCCCTCTGGCATTGCACCTACTGATTTTTTGTGAGCATGGTGGGGAAAGAGAAGAAGCTAGAGAGTTGCCGTGACTTACTGAAGTAATTAATTCTCAAGCAACAATAAGAGTTGGCTTGCATCTGCACTATTTAATATGAAAACTGGCATAATTTCCTCTTGCACGAGAAGAGCAATACCTTCTCTCACTCTTTGCACCTGGCTATTTTCAGGAGCTGAGCAAGCTGCACTCCTGCTGCACTGCCGGGCCCCTTCCAGGGGCTCCACGCCGACGGAGGTGAGCTGCTCCATCCAGAGCAGCGGTAGGAGCCACAGGCAAACCTGCACAGCTCAGCTGGACAGCAGCCACGTCCAGTGTCCGTGCCCAAAGCCAAGTCCATCTGCTCCTTGCAGCCCCGGGCTGTGGGGCTGCCTGGCTTCGGCAAAGGGAGGCACAGCTGCCGCAAGTGCCTCCGGGGATCCCAGCAGCAAGCTGGGACCTCTACTAACTCCAGCTTTGGAGCAGCTTCAAGGAAATCCTTTGCCAAAGCTGTGGTTTTGGGCAGTGGAAAATCCCTGTTCAAGGGTGAGGAAGTGAGCAAGAGTGGCTCACTGGGCAACTGAGCACCAGGACCCAGCCACTGGGGCCAACAGCCAAAACCCCACATACTTGTGCCGATAGGTGAAAAATGCTGGGAACTCACAGTGGCTGGAGTATGTGATGTGCCTCACTGCTATTTGGGTGTGAAGGTTTTGGTTCCTCTGCCTCACGGAGGCTGAAGCTTCCCATGGGTTTCATACTTGTTCTCAGTGTGTAATTCTGCAAAGGGGGAGAGATGAAGGCTGCCCTTCCCCTGCGTTAGTGCTGTTGTGGAGTATCAGGATTTATACAAACATGCAGAGGGAGGAAAGAAATCAGTAGTCTGTTTCCCTGTGAGGACTTATTCATGTAGGTCTTAAGCAAGAGGAAGCTGAATTTAATCCCTGGAAGTCACAGAAACAGCAAACTGTCCCACCTCCTTGTCATTCCAAGAGAAGTTAAGCTTCCGCTTCCACATACCTCAGTACAACAGCAAAGAGTAATTTTCCATATCTGTGCATGTTTTCATTTAGCTGCAGTGATGAGGAATATCCACTTCCTTCTCCATTTTGGCAAAGTAACTCTTAAAGTCTTAATTCGGATCTGACTTACCAAGATAATATGACAAACCTGTTGCTGTATTTTCTGCAGAACCAGGCGATCCTGTTAATAGGTGTAGTCTGAGCAACACCCTGCAGAAATGAAACACATTATTTATGCAGCTTAACATTCTATTGACTTACTGCTATAGCAGTACACTGAATACCCTCTATCATGATTTATTACTGGTCCTGGTTCTCTTCCTATTTTCTGTCTCATCTTTCTACTGTTCTGCTTGATTTACCCCAGTGAATCATCAGACAGTTTCCATTATTAAAAAAATCAGTTACTTTGATGGACAATGGGCAGCACATACCTAGATCCACATTTTGCATAAGCAGGCATTTTGGATGGCGGATCGTGGCAATAATGAATGCCTGAGCTGAAAATAGCTTACTACAGACTGTTGGGATTCAACCTCTTTTCCTCCTGCTCCAGAAAGAGCAGTATGTGCCATGGGACTCTCAGTTACCACCCCTTGTCTCTGAGCAGGGCACCCACTGGGCAGCAACCCTCCTGTGCTTTAATTTTCACAAAAGGGAAAGCAAAGTAACTTTCAAAATGTGGGAAACAAATCCTAATTTAAGCCCTCTCGGGAAGTTGCTGCAAACTTCAGGAGAGCTCCACACAGCCTTTAAGGAAGGCTAGACAGCATCTTGAAACAAAGCCTAAATCAGATTGTGATGACAGCCGAAGGAGTAGTGACCTCTGCTCCTAATATGCAGAGATTAGAAAGACCTGTGGTTTATTCTGAATATACCAAGGACCAGACTTGCTCCTCATGTTAGTCTAATGAGGTCAGAGGAGCAATACCCTGCCAACTACTCCAAGTGAGGAGCACACCCTGCCAACCACTAAATGCAGCTTCTGAGCTATAAACTTAACTATATGTATAATTATTTGCAGGATGCATAATAAATGTGAAGACTACCAGGCTTGACACAACTAATATCAGTGCTACCAGCTGTGTTTTGGCTTGTGGGCTTACAGGGGGAGGTAATTCTGTCTTTTTACTTGGCCCATTTGCTGAGTACATGGGAGCTGCTGTCTGCTTGCACTTCTCAGGCAAGTCTCTACGTTTCCTGCTGAAGTTCCTCGTAGGCAGAGTTGTGCAGGTTTTTATTTAAGCCTCTCTGAAATCTCAGCAGTTGCATTCACAACCACACAACCCTGTTGTCCTTTGCCTCATTATGCAAAACCAGGCTTCCCTTCATCTGCAAGCAGCAGTATCCCTAAGAGGAGATGTCTGAAGCCAAAGCTACCAGCTTCTTTATGAGTAATAACTTGAAAAATTCCCAACTCCAAGCATATGTTCTTGTCCACACCAACTGCAACAACAGGATGAAAGTCTTCTAAAAGGCTTGAAATGAAATTGTAGAATTTGCTGTAAACCATCCAGCTTCACAGTCACCATGAGTCCCAGAAATGGAGAATGGCTTGTTGCACATACTTGGTTGTGCTTCACAGAGATTCTTAAATCCACTAAACTCTGCTGTTATCTTCACCCTGACTTGGTACTGCACATGCCTTCCCAAGGTCATGCACCTCCTTGCCTGTCTGTAGGGTAATGACACCAACTCTGGGATGTGTTTTGTTCAATTTCTCCCTTCTTAGAAAGTGTCACAGCTGGGGGAGGAGTGCTTTCTGATCTTACTTGGATAAATTGGAGAAGAGCCAGGGCTTTGTCTTTTCCTGGAAATGTAGCTGCAGGAAGAATGAATCACCAGGTTGAACCTGTATAACCAACTGAAAACAAAAGCTCAGACTTCTGTGTCTCACTTGGAAATAATCAGGGGAAAAATAGGCATCCTGTTTTGAAAACCACTACCAGCTGACAGGACAAAAATGTTGCACGTGTGATGTCTTTTGAAGCTGACAAGTAACGTAAGACTACAGCCATTTAAGGGAAAAATCCCTGAGCAGAACAGTAGTTAGGGAAATAGAATATTCCAATGTTTGGGGGAGAAAAGTAACCAGAGAGGTTATTCAGAACACCCAAGGTGGATTTTTAGTAGCCCTAATGTTTCACACACTTTTAAATCTCCTGTACTACCTTGGCTAGCAGTGAATACAAGCAAACCAGGGCTGGGGAGCTGTGTTTGATAGCATAAGGACAGACTGCAGTGCTGCTGTCATTGATTAAATCCCTCCTTTTGCCTTTGCTGCAATCTAAGAAGTCATTACAGGCAATGCAGAAGCTGCTTGGCTGGCATGCGAGCATCTGGATCGCTGCAGGGATACCAACAGCACAGGCATGTGGGAGTAAACCTTTCTTTATGTTAGCTTTCTCTTCTGCTCCTACCTTTGTTTTGTCTTCAGGTAAAATAAAACCAGCTTGACAGTTACTAAAGACTAAGTTCATGTTAATGGAGGCTTAGTACCCGAGAAGAAAATTCAAGATATGCTGGAGCCAAGAGGGAGACCTGCAAAGCTGTACTTTGGGCTGGCAGAACCACCACTTCAATTTATCCAGTATTAGAAATAGCTGTTACTGCAGGTCAGGGATACAGATTTCTTATGTGGAAAAGGAAAATGCTTTTCAGTATTTTAACACAAACTTTAACATGAATAGTTGACTCTCAAAAAAGTCTAACTGTGAATGTGTAAGTCCTGCAGCAAGTTTATTTAGAACCTTCTGCAGTTTTAATTCCAGCTCTGGGCCACCAAAGCCTGGACAGTGGTGCTAAGGGGCTCCCCCTGTTAGTTTTAAGGTACCTGAAATTGCTTAGACTCAACTCTTCCATCTTCTGTATTGTCTGATGGATTTTCTTTCATACTGACAATACCATTACAAATAACACCAAATCCCCCATATTTTTCATATGCTTGGACTCTTCCTTCTTTTAAAAGGGTAACAGCTGCACTGAGGGAAATGCCTTTGCATCTGTATGAATGCTATAGCTGTTGTCTGCCTGTCCATATAATTGTTTTTAAATTGTTTAAAATTAGCTAACTAGTTTTAAATTAATACAGTGCATTGCTTACACTGTAATTTCCTCTCAAATTGCAAAACACTGCACCCATAGAGCATATCATAAATTTCTCCACCTAATGTCAAGCCTCTAGATCCATACTCAGACTCCACAAAAGGAAGGTTTTTGTAGCATTTTCCCTACCCCACGTCTGTTCCACTTCCCCACCACAGCCTTGTGCTCCTGGAGTGCTGCTGGAGCAGCCTTTCCCACGTCTGCTCACGTGTCAGTCTTGCTCCATGGGTTATGCACTCTCCCCTCCCAAGACCCAACCCTGGCATCTCATAGCCTGGAAGTTCAGCAGCTGGAGATGTGGGTAAGGCTGTAGGTCTGTGAACATCTGAAAGGGGGGGCAGGTTTCCAGCAAATGAAGTGCAGCTGGAAATCCAGTGGTTAGTTATGAAGAAGAGCTTACTCAATTTGCTTTTTGTTCCTTAACTTAAACTTCAGAACATCGTAAGCTTTCAGACCTGCAAGGCGTTTGAGAGCTCACTCACATAATTCTACTAAAAGCTAAGTGATCTTTCTGTAACAAGACATTTTAATAAACGTGATGATTTTTTATGGCAGTTTATAAAGATGAAAGGTTGAAAGCATAAATGTAGTATTACCGATAGGAACAATTCCCTCTTCAGAGGTTCTAGAAACTTCCTGTGTTTCAGCTCAAGCACTTATGAAATTATACATCTTCATATTTTTGATAATTGCTTCCACTGTTTAATGTAACTCTGTGTGTAAAGGAAATTAAATGCTAGATCAGATTATACATTTATTTCAAGATTTCACTTTTTTTGCAAGGATCTTGCAGAAGCAGCAAGTTGTAAGGTCTACTGATAACCCACCTGTTTCTGCAGAAACAAAAGTTTTCATTTTTAATCCACCCCATCAGTTTCAAAGATAGTCCAAATCAAGCTGAGACTGTCTTGATTCTGCAACTGCAGGCTGTCATCAACCAAATTAATCTCTGCTTTATTCCCTTTGTATTTAACAGCAAGTGATTCACCACCCCATCTATTTTACTGGTGTGGAGAATCTGGAAGATTCTTCTACTGGTGAAGACGAAAATGTAAAACTCGTTAAATCATTTCAGTGCTAGTCATTTGAATGGCCACTTACGGTGATACATAAGGAGAAAGACTGCTTTCTTTTCTGGGTTTTCCTCCATGCTTTGTGTTAGCTCTTGTTCACTTGGTTGATGAAAGCTCTTAGCAAAACAGATATTTGTCCAAACTTTACTTCCAAGACAATTTTCATATTTCAGTGGTATGACAACCAGAAGTAGCTGCTGTTTATTTCTGGAGGAAAGGATTAAGCCAGAAGTTTCCACACAAATGTAGAACAGAACCATTTGGAATAAGGCGTTGCTGACAGAGGGTTATCAACAACACAGGTTTCTAGATAGAGTTTAAAAAAATCAGATTGTTTCTATTTATATCTGCCTTTGCCTTGGTAACCAGAGACTGTGTGAGGGATGCAGTATTTTCCCATCATGGATGTCTCCAAAATCCATGCGCAGACATGCAGTGCATCCAGTGTCTGCAGAGCTATCACAAGAAGTGGCACGTTCATTTCTAAGAGAGCATTTTACATACTAAGCAGCAAAGAGAAGATTGCAGTAAGAGAGTTATATTAGTATGGATTCAAAATAATTTGTACTCATTTCCATCTTACCTACTTTGTTCTTTGATCTTTTAAGTATTTCAAGGACCACTGCGCTTAAACACTTTTTCTTAATCACCCTGAGCAGCTTACCCAAATCCGAGGTGGTGGGATTTACTCATAATTGGCTACATTATGCCTGCTTTATCAAGTGGTTGAATGAGGTAAGAATGGACTTGAATTGGTGTTTCTTCATACTTTAAATCATTCTTGCTTACCTTAAAATCAGCTGTTTCCTACTTTGCAAGATTACCTGCAGCTGAGGTGTCCTTACAGCCCTCTGCAGTGCTCAAAAGCCAAACCAGGCTACGTTCTCACCACTGCACTGCTGTGCTGAGCTTCAGCCCTGCTGGGAGAAAGGCATTCCAGCTCTGGACATCTGTTTTAGCCACAATTCTGTGTTGTTGTGTTTTCCTTCTCCTTTTACTGTCAGGAAAGGTAGAAGAAACCAAGTGTGTCTCTCTGCCACTGTAGTACACAGGTACTCCATTTTCTTAAAAAATTGATGGGAAAAGGTGAAGAGAAGGTAAACATAGGCTCAGAATGAATATGGGGAATCAGGGCCCTTACTAAACTTCTAGAGGACTTGCTTCTTAATAGCTTCACTAGCCAGTTATGATCCAGAAAGTAATTTCTTATCTTCTGTCTAAGGCTCATGGAACTCAGTGCCAGAGCAACTTTATCAGGGAAGAAGGGGAAATATTTCTGGGAAGCAGGGAAGGATTGGTAGAGAACCTGCTGTGCTCCTGAGATATTCAGGGATATCTGACTAATAAAATCACATTATTGGGATAAAAGCACTCACTGCATTATCATCTTCGGGAACAATACATTTTCACATGCAGCTTTTTTTTACTCTAGTTGCTATTCAGCCAGACACTTGGTCTTATGAAATACTGCAGGGGAAGAAAACTCATCTGGGGACAGAAAGGAGGCAGTTGGGAGCACTGGAGCCCTGCCACACTCTTCCATATTCTGGTTGGAGATCCCAGGGCTGGCATATGGTGCAGGAGGTGGAGGTTGAAGCTTTGTGCCATTTGGGAGTTTCCCTCTCTTTGCCTGCTGATGTAGTTTAGGCAGAATACAGGTGACACAAAAAGTCATTCAAACAGAGTTCTCATTTCAAATGTAATAACTCTCATTGCTTTTTTTCCCACATTGCCTATATAAATAATTTAAAAAATAATCGAGAAAATAGCACAAGCAATTTCAAACTCTCAAAAGCAGGAATAGTGGCAAGGGACCAGCACTTTAGGACATAAAACCACAGAAAACTGAATCATCACACCTGTTCTGGCATGTTTATAGGGAGAAGTCTGAGTTGCCATAAGACAAGCATGGACTGGTTTGGGGCAAGTGAAATTTTGGGTTCCATTCTCCTACAGGAGCAGAACCCTAAAAACAAGCTTTACTCTCTGTTACCCCTGTGCGACCTGTAATGATCCTCCACAGAGGTTTTCACGAATCTTGAGCCGCTCTGTTGAAATTGACAGCTTTTAGTTGTAACCTTTGACTGCCAGACAGATTTGCTGGTCCCTGGTCCCTGTGGGAAAGAGAGGGGATGTTTTCTAGAGCTGGTTACGGTCCCCACCTTCGAGGGGCCGGCCTTGCCTCATCGGTGGTGTCACCGGGAGCTGTCAGGGCACAGAGCCACTGGAGATGGGGCAGAGAAGATGTGTCCCCTGCCCCTGCTGGCCCATGCTCCTGCCGGGGGCTGAGCAGCGCGGCTGCAGGCACTGCGCCTTTCTGTGGGGTCCTGCAGCAGTGCCTCCGGGCAGCCAGGGCACGAGTGCTGCCAGGACACTTCCCCGGCTCGCCCATGGCCTTTAGCAGCCTTTGGAGCTAGTTCAAGTAACACAGGAGGGGAGCACTGTGTTGTTTTGCCAAACAAGAGATTAAACGGAGCCAAAGGTGAAGAAACACCGCTGCACAAACAGCGCCGGGGAGCGTTCCGGCCACACGGCCAGCCCAGAGCAGCCTTGGCGGCGCTGCCTTGGCCGGTGCTCGGCTGAGACGCAGAACTGCTGTGACTGCGCTGCTTACCCAGCGACTGAGGGAGCGCTCCCAGGCTGGGATGAGCCCTTGCGGAGATACTGCTCTCCGTGCCAGCGAGGGAGGACGGGGCTCGCTGCGCTGCCCAAATGCTTTTTTCGGGCACTGCCTTCCAACCCCCCGAAGCAAAAGCCCAAGGCTGGAACCACAGGGGGGCTGAGGGGACAGCTGGCAATGTCCCACAGGCGTGGGACCCTTCCCCCCGGACCTTTCCGCGGGGCAGGGGCTGTGAGCAGGCGAGGAGCCCCTCCGGGCCCGGCCTCCCGCAGGACGCAGCGCGGCGCTTCTCCCCTCGGGCCGCCCCCGGCCCTCCCCGCGCCGCCGGCCCCGGCACAGCCTCCCCGCCGCCTTGGCCCCGCTCCCGCCGCGGCCGTGGGGCAGGACCGCTCCGGGGACCTTCCAGCCCAGNGCTGAGCCGGGGCCTGGGGCTGCGGTCGCCGGCGGCGGGATGGCCTTGGTGCCCTACGAGGAGGGAGGCGGCTGGACAGCGCGGCAGCTGCACAGCCCTTCGGCCACCTTCCACTTCGCCAGCCGCACCATCCGCCTCCAGCAGGACTGGCGGCGGCTGGGGGTGGCGGCCGTGGTCTGGGACGCGGTAGGTGTTCACGGCAAGCGCAGCTTTTCTGCACTCGGTGGCTTCCTGTGGCTCTTGCCGAGCTTTCAGAGTCACCGTAGAAAATTATTTACCGTAGAATTGTAAAGGAAAGGCCTTTAATTTTTTATTTTTTTTTTAATGTTAGGAAAGAACATGTTAAACTGTGCTTTACATTTCCCTCTTCTCCCATAAGAGATCCTGCAGGAATGCAAGAGAGATGCACCACCCAAACCCGGCACAGCCAGTGCCCAGTACAGGAAATATTCCGGATAACTCTCACCTCTTTCTTTACAGTGGCTGATGATGTTAGCTGGGCACCCTGCAGAGCACAGCATAGATCCGTCTGATTGTAGCCTCAAGCAGGACTGCTGATAGACTTTGTCTTGGGGATAAGAACCGTCCAAAACACGGGTTTGTGGTGGGTCCAAGGCCACACACAGGGCAGTCGCTCACAGCATCACTGTAGGAACCCAAGGCCTTCCCATCGGGTTGGATTTCAGTCCACACACAAATTGCGCTTGTACTTCTAGTTTAAAAGAAGAAGTGTAGCATTTTTAGCAAATTTCTCAAATGAATTGGTGTACAGGGTTGCTGATCTTTATGGACATCAGCTTTGGCAGAACTTGCTGTGTGAGAGGTCCTTATCAAGATCTAACATAACATATAACATGCTACATACAACCAGCTAGAAGTGTCATTAGTTTACTTTCCCTGTGTCCTTCCTTAGGGCATACCAGTGTTGTGCAGAAACCTTCTGAAATACCATACAAGATACTATGAAACCTTATTCTGGACTTTTACAATACTGGGTTCATTCACTAATGTTTGACAACCCCTCAAATTTCCTTTGAGGAAATTTTTTCCAGATACAATTATTGTATTTCCTTTCCGGTACAACTTTTCCTTTCCAAATACAACTTTTTCTACCTCCTGTTATGTTTGGGCATTCATGGAGCAGTTACCACATCCAAGTTGTAACCTCTGTGGTTCTTTTTTCCTTTTGCCCGTAGGAGTCTTCCATAAAACTCATAAAAAACTTCCATAAAGCATGAAAGGACTAGAGGTGCACACAGGAGGTGGAGAAGTGCTGAACAAAGTTTGCTGCAGACCTGAGGCACCTGACCCTTCCCATAACCTTCTCTCTCAGGTTAAACCAGAAACCCTGTGTTCAATATGACTGAAACCCTGTGCTTAATCGCCCTTGTCTCTTGGCTTAGGCTGTTGTTCTGTGTGCTTATCTGGAGATGGAAGGCATTGATCTCAGGGATCGGTCTGTGATTGAGCTGGGAGCTGGAACTGGATTGCTGGGAATAGTGGTCACATTGCTAGGTAAGGGCTTTTTTGTTGTCTCTTTTAAAGCAAATCACAACTGTAGCAAAACTAGCTCTTTTACATGTACATGCCTGGTGTAGAAGTGAGCACCAAAGCTGCACGGTGGACTGTGATGGTTCTGAGTCATCTTCTTCCCTGTTGGGCTCAGAGCCTGCTGCGGTATGTGTTGTAGTGCCGCTGCAGTTTGTGGCGGGACCCTGTTGAGGCTGCTGCCTGTTGCCATGGCAGGCAGCTCAGCAGCGCTCAGCTCTGCAGCTATTCCCCAGGGAGCAGGAGCTCAGCACCGCTCAGCTCTGCAGCTATTCCCCAGGGAGCAGGAGCTCGGCAGCGCTCAGCTCTGCAGCTATTCCCCAGGGAGCAGGAGCTCAGCACTGCTCAGCTCTGCAGCTATTCCCCAGGGAGCAGGAGCTCGGCAGCGCTCAGCTCTGCAGCTATTCCCCCCAGGGAGCAGGAGCTCGGCAGCGCTCAGCTCTGCAGCTATTCCCCCCAGGGAGCAGGAGCTGTGCGTCCCGTCTTCCACTTGTACTCCGATGCAGATAAAGCTACAGACAGAAACCACTCTCCGAGCTTGCATAAGCCTTTCATTAGCCTGTCTTGCAGACAGGGCATGGAGAAATGAAGTGATTTGCTGCTGAGCTGTCTGTGGATGAAGCAGGAACTGGGTACTATGTTAAATTTGTGCAGTCTTTCCCAGGTTAACTTTGTAATTCAAAGCTCTAGTAGCTGTGAAAGGTGTGTATTGAAATCACAGAAACAAAACAGTTTGACAAAATGCAGTCATGCCGTGAAAAATCATACAGGCATAACTTTTGTCTGACCTGTGAAAGAGGCTCTCTGGCTGCCTCTCTCCTACAGAAAAATATGGAATTGGAGCAGGTTAATTGTAACACCCCCTGTAATTTATTCTTTTGTCACATATGGAAAGGCCAAAAGTAGCTCCTTGACTTTCATGCATTAAGAAAAAGCACCAGAGAAGATGGTTTTTTTCCGTACTCAACTTGATCTTCATGTAGAATACACTTTATATTCTTAAGTGACTGATGAAGGGTAGGATGTCTGTAGACAGGGGTTTTTTGCTTGTTTTGTTCTTTTGTTTGTTTGTTTTTAATCAGGCAGCTCAGGGGAGCTGTTAATGTTTAACAGGAGCTAAGGAGCTGGAGTTAGAGCGTTTTATTCCACTTGCTGCATTGAGGGATGTGGATTGTGAGTGTGAGCCATGGCCTCCTATCCCCCTTAGGTGCCCGTGTCACCATCACAGACAGGGCGGCAGCGCTGGAGCTCCTGGAGTCAAATGTGCAGGCGAACTTACCCCCTGAACTACGTCCCAGAGCGGTGGTGAAGGAGCTGACGTGGGGAAAAGACCTGGATAACTTCTCTCCAGGAGCATTTGACTTAATCCTGGGTGCAGACATCGTTTATCTGGAAGAAACGTTTGCAGAACTGCTTCAGACGCTGGAGCACCTGTGCTCAGAGCAAACGGTGATTCTCCTTTCCTGCCGCATCCGCTACGAGCGGGACCTCAAGTTCTTGAAGATGCTGAGAGAGCGTTTCTCTGTGTCTGAGGTCCACTACGATTCCAGTAAGGATGTTCATATCTACAAAGCACAGAGGGGGAGTCACAAGGATGACTTTTGACTCTCTGCTTTGTTAATAAGCCACTGATGCTGTTCAATTCTCCCCTTTGTTTCTACTCAATACACTTGTTCCTAAGCATGAAGTTGCAGTTGTGTTATTTCACTGGCTGCTTGTTCTGATGGTCTTGTCTGATCACTGGGTCTGATACAGCAAGGATTGTACTTCTGTTCTGCATATTGAACCTCTGCTTCATATCTGAATAGAGTCATATAGGGTGTTCCACTGGTTTTTTATCAAATGTAATTTTTGAAACTGATTCAAGCTGCAGAAATCTCCAGCATCAAAATTGTTATATGAGAAGGTCTGTTGTCTAAAATCAAACCACATTTAACTTCTGGGGGAAACTTAAAGAGATTACAATGTGTTTTTTTCCCTTTATCGCTTCCTTAACTCTAGAAAAGTAGGAGAGTGGATGAAATGAAAGCTAATGCTCCAGCTCTAAATGCTTTAACTCTTCAGGACTTCTGCATCTTAGAAGTTGTGGTAAAAGAAACCACTTAAAAGGCAAAAAGAACCAAAGGCAGATGCTATAAAGTTGTTCTATTGCTATCACTGCTGCGTTGAGGAAGTGCAGTGAAACAAAGAACAGAATCTGGAGGGGCACTGGGAACAGGGATTGCTTAGAAATCAGTGTTATGTTTGCCTGATTTGCAAGTGAGTGGGCTACACCTGCAGTACTGAAGCAGTTGTGGTTTCTGAGTTGTCCCTAACAAGTCTGCCTCACACAGATCAAGGCTCCTTGGAGGAGATACACATGCACATGTGCCGCTGGGAAAGTGCAACAAGGAAACTCATGCTGTTCTTAAAATATCAAATCAGCCCTTGACTCTCGAAGTACCACTACATAATGTTCTACTTTGTGCCTTTGTTTGTGCTCCCTCTGTCTCTGAGAGCTGTTACTTAGGTCAGGAGGGTGCTCTGTAAAGTCTTTGCAGCAGGGGAAGTACTTACTCTTGCATTACTTGGGAGCTTGGGGCAGTGTCTAGGTTTGCGTGCTTTTAGTGCACAGTGGTAGTGAAGACACTGCTGTAAGTAACAGAGTTCATACCTTGAGCTTGTAAAACACATCTGTGTGTTTATCTCACAAGATCTGGGAATCCATCTCGCACCAGCAGCAGACTTCCTTCTCTTTCTAGTGGTGGAAGAATTAAACGGATGAGAACAATGGGCTAATAGAAGACAGCTACACCTCTAAATGCAGGAATTGCTTTACTACCCTTTTTTGTGTGTGTGGATGTGGAACTTTTTTTGCTTTAAACTTAAACTCAAAAAGCCTCAGGTCAGGCTCAGACTTTGAGCATGTGCATGTATTTGACACTGGCAACAGCAAACAGCTTTGCAGAACAAAGCAGCAGCTCCTTTGGGCCATGGAGATTTTGGAAGTTTTTGTCACTTTTGCTCCCATCGTACTTTCCTGGTCGGTGGTCCAGAAGTGCTGTGCTGACTGTAATGTGGAAATGACACATTTATCATTAAGGTTTGTGTTTCATCCCTGGCACATCTCTTGCATGTTTTCAGCGAAGTTCCTTGCTTGGCTTCAGACCCCGTCTGGGATTTGCCGCTCTGGAACGCTTTCTGTAACAGTATCCTCAGAAGCCACATGGTGGCTAAACAGTGACTAAAACAGTGCTTAGGCAGCTGGCCGGGAATTCGCAGCCTGAAACTGGAGTTGGAGTCAGTTTGGGGGAAGAAAGACAGCACCTTTAATTGAAAACAGATCATGAGATGAGCTCTCATGTGTCAGGTGTAGCTGCTTCTGTCCTATCAGCTGGGTGAGCAGTGGTTGAAAAGAGTTATCAGCTCTCCCCCCTCTCTCTGGCTCTATTTTTCGGAGTGTGGCTGCAAGTTCTCACCTCTCTTCTTCCTTTTCCTCCCCACTCGTGTATCCTTGTCTCCAAACTCGTCTGGGAGTGGGCATTAGGCTCATGTGTAGCTCAGGCTCCCCTTGGAGCTGGCAGAAAGCAGTGTGCTGGTGCCTGAGCTCGTGAGTGCCCAGGGGAACTTTTCTGTGGGAAAAGCCTGGCAGTGCCCGGCCCTTGCAAGAGGCTGCAGCTTGCACTGTTGCCATAGCAGGAACATGCTAAAAATTCTGCTTAAATAGCACAGAATAAAGCACAGAATAAAGGCTGGTGCAGCAGCCTGCACACTTCTAAGAAGGGGGTTTTGCCCCAGGCCTTGCTTTGATGATAGAAACAGTTTTGTACTTTTGAAACCAAGCAGTTTAATTCCATCTAATTGTTAAGTTTTCAGTGTCAGATTTCTTGTTGCTGCTGTTACAGCCATCCTGCCAGAGCAGACATGTGCCAGTGGAGACCAGGCTTGACTTTCTCCGTGCTGCTGTTACACAGCAGCTGCATGCTCACCCAAGGGAGCGTGTCTGAAGGCTGCAGTGATGCTACAGCCCATAAATAATTGTGGAGAAAAGCACGAGATGGCACTGGCAGCTCAGGTGAGTGCCTTGCCCCTGACCTGCAGAACTCTTGGTGGCCCCTCCCCAGCCCAGCAAGTGGCACCTCTCAAGGGGACACCTTCTCCTCTGACTGCTACTGGGGTGCATGTCCTGCTAGATTTAGGAGACCAGATCCAGGAATACTGCAGTTAGGCCACAACCATGTGCATGTCAGTTGTGGTTGCATTTAAATCTACAGTGTTTAGGAGCAGGCATCAACCGTGAGAATGTAGCTCAGCTGAAATCCACAGTCCATCCCCCCTGGGCAGTGCTGACACCCACGTGCACCAGGCAGTGAGTGCTGCCTTCTGTTGTCCCAGGATGGCTTCCCAAGTGTTCTCTATTCCCATCCACTTACCTTCAGGGAGAGGTCAGGAGTGAGTCAGGCCACAAGTGAATCACGCCAGGCGTGCAGGACAAGCAGCAGAGGTGTAACTGCTGGTGAGGGAGCACAGGGAGCAGCCCTGTGCAGTGACACGGGTGTGCAAACTCGGGTGTCCCAACCCACGGTCCCACGGGAGCTCCTGCTCTGTATGAGATGATGCATGACAACAGCTGTTGGCAGCAGCTGTTGGGCAATTATACCAGCACCCTGCCCAAGCACCTTCTGTCACCCTGTTCATCCCAGCACAGAGAATCCCCCTCCTTTGGGTGGTTCCATTGCACTGATCCTGTCTTGTAACAGGTGATCTGAGCTCATCTGTAGAAGGATGTGTTTGGCATGCATCCCTGAGTAGTGGGGCAATGCACAGTCTCCTGAGAAATTCACTTGCTCTAGGGAGTGGGTCCAAGCCACAGGGGAGTGACCAGGTAAGACACAACCATGCTGTGACACTGAGAAACCATCCCTGAAACACGTGCAAGAGAACAAGCTTTTCTGAAATGTCACTGCAGCCAAGGTAATGTTTGACTGATATTCAGATACACAGCTGACTACACAGGGATCTATGTTACCCAGTTCTTTTCTGTGCAAAATTCAAGCCAAACTGCATTTTTATCTCAGGGACTAGCCCTGTTAGGGATTCTCTCTCATTACTGTAGATTTTTCTGAGCAAGAACGTGAATGGCATTATAAAAACTAGAAAATCCCTGCTGTAATGAGCTGACCTTACTGCTTCCCCTTGATTTCACTGGAGGTGTGTTTACCTCAGTGCTGAATTTGTTCTCCTGGCTTCCATCCCAGTGTTTGGATCCAGCCTAGCAGATTACATAATAGGGCTGCGATCCTTGCAGTGTTTGCTGCCTTCTGTTTCTGTTTTGTTCTAAAGACCAGTAGCACATAGTTCACAGGAATGCCTGAAAGTGAGACATGCAGCATATTTAAACTGTGAAAGGCATAAGCCTTTCAAACATTATTAAACAACACAACTGCCACCACAATGGGTACTGGAAAACAGGTTTAAAAATATCAGGAGGAAGAGAAACTTTGTTTTTCAGGACTTAACCTCCAACTAATCTAATTCAATTAAGATTAAAAAAAGCCTTCTCTTTGGGGAGAATACTTTATGAATACTTAGGGCAGGGCACAGATTGAGATGATACCATAGACTGCTCAAAATACACCTTTTCCCATATTCTTCTAGCTGCCATTTGCCACTAAATTAAATTAGTGTAAATGGAACACCCTGCTCAAAAAAGAGACTTTGTAGAGTTTTTTAAAGCATGTTTATGTGACTGCACATAAATGTTTGTGTAAAAAGGGAGTTATGACAGTTTATACCACAAAGGTTACAGTAAGAAAAAGCACTTCTTTATGACAATAATTCACAAATTCACAAGAATCACTTTAATATACAAAGCAATTACTACCATTCTGAAACACAAAGCAGCTAATATGTACATAGTGTTAATAAAATGCATTATAACCCAGTACAATTCTTTTTAGACACAGANAAAAAAAAAAAAAAAAAAAAAAAAAAAAAAAAAAAAAAAAAAAAAAAAAAAAAAAAAAAAAAAAAAAAAAAAAAAAGGCGCGAGAACACAACAGGGATGTTTCTAGATTTTTGGGGAGATATAAAAAAGCCTTTGTTTTCCCCCAGTGATGGATTTTCATTTAGTCTTTTAACTCCCACAAGTGGGAATCAAGCTCAAATACCCTGTTCTGTGCTGACATGGTTTGGGTAAAGAATCAGAAACGCAGATGAGGTGAACATACACTTTTCAGCTTACACTACAAAGGCAGAATAATAACCCTTGCTCTGGAAGCTTCCCTGAAAAACATTGTTTCAAAACAATTTCAAATTATAAATCCAGAGTAGAAACAACTCATTTCTGAAGTGAACGACCAATCTGTGGAAAAAAGTCAGTGGAGGGGCTGGCTGCCAACTAGCACCTCTTCTTGTTCCTGTTCCCATCCCAAGAAGTCCATTATAAGCAGCACAGTTTCAAATCTCATATAAACTTGAAGTTGTAGAACGTTTTAAAATTAACATTTTAATATAAATAAATGTAATTAAACACATAAAAAATGGAGTGGCACCTGGATAAAACACAACTTGTGGAGAGCACCCAAACATCCTTAGTTCTTAAGAGTGGCCATTTCCAGATAAGCTAGTGGCTCAAGGCCTGCCATCCTGCTCTCACTCAGCTATCCCCTAATTTAGAGGAATATGCAGCTGAGGCTGAGTGAACTGCTCGAGTCCTGAGTGCAGTGAATGCTCAGCTTATGGAGTGTGCCAGCCATGGGTCATTCCAGCCTGTCCCTGGCCCTTTCCCTGCCAGCACACAGCTCCTGAGGACAGCTGGCTGCTCCTGCCTCTCCTGCTGCAAGCGAGCCCTGGACTCACCGCAGAGCAAGTCACAAAGCTGCACCTGCAGTGCCACAAAGCAAACAGGTCACTCTCTTCAATTTGTGCTATGCCAACCAGCCCAAGCACATCTCTCTGCAGGCCACAGCTTAAATACATTTTTAAAACACATTCCAAGGCAAAACACTTGAAATGCAAACCCTCTTTACACCACCTGGATCTGGTCCCTTTTCCCCAAAGATTCACACACTTAAGTCTATCTATCCACAGACCTGAACCTGTCACAAGCACACAGAAGGTGGATTTCAGCACCCTCTCTTCACCAGTCTGGCTCCTTCCAGACCAACTGAGCTTCAGGATACATTCAGGCTTTTGTAAAATCGGTGTCTTTTACAACTAGCAAATTACACAGCTCAGAAAAACGAGTTCCCAGGCAGACGACAGAGAGCCATCAATGTACTGTATGCTTTTAAAAACCTGCTCACAATGACAGACTTCAGGGTTAGAGTTAAATTATCATCATTCCTGCTCAAGAAAGGTGGTTGTGCTGTGCTTTTCTTTTCAAGCAAGGTGACACATTGTCAATGTACCTTTACTTCCTGGTGTCAATTACTGGAAAGCCTTTTGATTTATTTTCTTGGAATGCAATTTGTAAAATCCGCAGACAAATATCAAATTAAGAAAAGGGGAATAAAGTGGCTAAAAAATAGTTCAGCTTTCCTTCAAAATTAACTTCCCTTTCCCACATGGGATCACTGAACTAGTTCTACTCTAAAAATAATTTCACATCCATCCTCTACATACTGCTCCAGACACCACACACTTGATTGTTGCCCCTTCAGCTCTCCTGCCCTTCTGAAGCAATGCCTGCTGGGCACCAGGTGCTGATCTGCAAGTTCAATTAGCCAAGGAGTCAGCAGCTGTGGAGGAGTGAATTGTGTGCAGGCAGCAGGATCACAACAATTATGCCAGAAATCTTCTCAAGGAAACCAAATTCACCTCAATTTTTTTTTCCTCTGTGTTTTGTTTGTTGTTTTTTTCTTTAAAAGTGCACATTTTAATTAAACATTTACAAAGAACATAGTGTAACAAAAATAAATACATGACCTTTTGGTTGGATCATTGGCAAATGTTACATCACTAACCAGGCTCCAGGGTAAAAAAATTACAATAAAAGCAAGGTCTTAGAAAATCAATTAAATCCTCTACAAACTGTCATAGATTTGCAACCACTGATATTGAACTGATACTGGTGGGTGGACTTGTCTTTAAACCACAAAAAACACTGTCTGCCATAAATGAAAAAACAAAATAAAAAAGCAGGTGCCAATTTTCACTAACAGATGACTAGTTGCTGCTGCAGTTTACTGGAAGCCCAGATTTAAAAAAAGCAACCTGTGGTACAAATTTAGGTCAGAAATTATCAGGGCTGTTTTTCCTTATTAAATCTTTTTTTTTTTCCTGAGCCTCTTAACGATTCCAAACACCCCACCAATTTTCTGACCAATGTACAAGTACCAGAGAAGACAGTGATCTCCAATGCAAATGCCAACTCCAGGCTAGCCAGAACTACAGGTGTCTGAGCAGTCCTGATGAGCACAACAGGCTAAAATTGTGCTTTCGGACACAAGCAACGGTGCCGGCAACTACCCAGTGCTGGTGAAATTGCTGCCTAAGGAAGAATGCATCACCACTACCCCAGGAGGAAAACAGAAGTCTTACCAGTGGTTCCTTTAGAAAATAACACCTTAACAACTTTTCCAAATGTTTTGCCTTTGATATATAGCTGCCAAAGAGAAAAAGCACAGAAGTGAATTACTCTGGGTGGTGGTGGTTGTAAAACAACTCTTTACATAATTTCAAAAATCTTCATCAATAAAAAACAAACTTCACAAAAGCCACGAAAGATGAAATAAAATTCTTGAAAATGGATAACTGAGAGACAGCACAAAACAAATCAGTAATTAAGAGCTAGAATAACGCAGCCCAGAGCTACTGGGGTGAGGGGAAGCTTTCACACACACACACACACACACATCCACACACACCCAGACACACAGAAAAGTAAAAATTATTTTTCTGACCTCCATATACTATAATACTCAGCATTCCTGACTTAAAAGCTCTCAGAGCTGTAGATTATATACTGTGTGTATATATATATATGTACATATATTATACATATGTATTTTCCAAGAATATCTAAATTAAAAGAGCACCTTTGACAATATCTTAACTGCCTGACTGGTGCTGTTGTTTTGCAAAATAATGACATTACAAAAATTATATTTCAAACCAATTCTTGTTTATTATGAACGTAACGGATCTAGCCCTTTCTAACCCTCTCTTCAGGTCAAAGAGTCTATCAGTTCTTGAAAACTCACAACTGTGAGATATAAAACTAATCCTCCCTCCCCCTTGTCAGCATCATTTCCATCCTACTTCCAAATGGCCTTAGTTTATAGAAGCTTATCACCCCAACCTCACTCCTTGGTAAATAACATAGGAACGGATTCCTGTGTCATATTCTTTCCCTTTTTGGGTCAATATGAATAGTAAAGCATGTATGGGTAGCCTAGCCAGCCCTGTACTTGTTCTAATATATTTTTTATTATTGTAATCTATAACTTCCATTAAATAAATTTGTGTCCCATAATCCTCAGTGCAGCATAAATAAAAATAAAGATTCTTGCAGACCCCTATGTACTTTGAATTACATTCCTTTTCTTAGTGGAACTTTATTTGCTAATGAAGTCTAGACTAAAGCCACTTGCAGACCACACACAGACAAACGGGTAACACAGTTCTCTTCTCTCTGCCACACAGGTTTGCACAGTGTGTTAGGAGAACCCCACCTGGGCACTGTTTTGGGCTCCCATGCCCATTCAGCCCCCAGGCTTTGTGCCCAGTGATTACCAGCAAGCTCTGGACAGTGTTCATTACCCACCAGACACAGCTCCCAGAGCCCAGCTTGCCTTGTTCAGGTTCACTGCAAAACCTCACGTTTTTTTGCGAACAGATGTTCTACAAAAGAAACAGCCTTAATGTGGGCATATACAGCCTTTTCTGTGTTCCTCAAAGCTGGAGGAACCATTCCATGTAATTGCAAATGAGGCCACCATGAGCTTCATGCTTTACAAGAATGACTCCTCTATTATCAACATTTCTACTTCTGTACTTGTTCTGGAAAATGTAACCGTTTTATGTATTTGTATTTGCTGATTTTAACAATCAGATAGTTTTTATAAAAGCACTGCTGAGAACTCAGGGTCTTCTTAAATTTGCACTGCTAAACTAATAGATTCATCTCCCATTAAATAAAACCACAAAAATCAACTCTCTATGGCAGATAAAAATAGACCATTTATAAACACCCACAAAACTTATGAAAGTGAATTATTTCATATTTCTGATGCTTATGTTCTTTTCTTGAAATACAAGTGTAATTTGAAATTCTTGATAATTCCAGATGTAACAATAACGCTGTAAGTTTAACCCTGCTCCTTTTAAATTAAGTCTCTTGGAAACTGAATGCCCCCTCAAATGAGAAGTCTAGAACTTTTAATACTGCTTAGGTGTTTGAGACTCAACTACCCAGAGTCTTCCAAGTATTTTCCTTACAACGTCACACTGATTGCATAACCTTTTAGAAGCCTGTGTGTGAAATTTATCTTAAAAAGATATAGAGTGAATGGGAAAAAGTATTAGCTAATACTCTGCTAGGCAAGGCATTAGTATAGACCAGAGCCTTATCCATACATTTCTATACATGAAAGTTTGACCAGAAGCCCAAAGTAAACTTACTCCATCGAATGACCCAAGTTAACACAGTGAGAGACTGGCTTCAGAGGGCCAGTACACAAACTGCACATGATTCTTTTGGACACATTCTTTTTGACAACTTCTTGATGTTCTTTTTTTGGTTCTTTTTGAGCATGATTCTTTTGAAGTCCTAATGCTTAGTACAGAGTTTCTTTTAAATATGAACTATCTTTTTTAACACCATAAATCTGGGAAAGACCACAGTTCCTCACTGCACAGAAAAAACGTGATCTTGCGAACATCTGAGGCACGTAAGTAATTTTAGCTGCAGGAATAGATTACTCAGTAAATCTGACCCTTTCCATGAAAAAATACCCCAAATAAATTAAAAGTCTAGCTAATCTGGCCAGGTTCAAATAATCAGTATTTTCCCTTTCAAAGCAGAAGTTGGAATATTTGTGTTTGAAGTCCTCTTTAATATTTGAGGTTGTCCTAGCAGTTGTTGTACTGCAACTTAATTTATGTATAGAAGGCAGCCTCAAAGTTCAAAAAAGAATTTAGCAAACCAGGCTGATATTTCTATTGAGTACAATAATTTCCATTGCATAAGACAGTGGTAGGGAAATAAACACAACTTCATTGCTTGAGAGGACTTGGGACACAGACCATACTGTCTTCAGGGAGTACTTGAGTGGAGTTGGCTATGCTTCAACTGCTTAGTTGTTCTGCATACAAACAGGTAGTGCTTTAATGTGTTACCTCTGTTTACTATGTGACTGTTTTCAGAACATCACAATTGCATCTTTTTTTATAATTTTCTTTCCAAGCCAAATATAATTTCCCAACCTATATCCTATGAAGTTGGTGTCTGTTTTCTGTGCGTTCAGAATGCTGAATGCACTTGCACACATAAGCTATGAGAGTCAACAACTGACCAGTGAAGCTCATTTCAATGCATTTGTTTCTGAATTATGGAGAAGGTTTTACTAGTCCAGGAGGGCTTAATACAGATTGCAGATCAAAGCCCCTCCTGGGCTAGTTTGGAAAGGTCTGTTATCTCCACACCAAGAACGTGCCAGTGAAGTGCCCTTTGCCTGGCGTGCTGCTCAGCCGTGTATTCGTACAGCTCAGCGTGAACGTGTGAAACCAACGTGGCAACCACTGCTTCTTCATTGTACCATGCATGCTCCACCTATGTGGCCCACTGTGCTCTGGACCAAGAGGCTGGGGTGGCTCTGTCTCTAAGGCAATGGAAAGAGCTCAGCACAAATTCTTGACATCTTTACAAAAGGACCCTCCCCACAGTAACCTCCCAAGTGACCACTGTTACTCCTTGAAGAGGACCGGGAGATGAGAGAGAAGCCTGTTCTTCTTCTTCACGCTGAGATTGATGATGAAATTCATCTTGTAAGGGGAGAAGTGGAGGCAAGTACTTGAACATTCACAGTTTGATGCAAAGCACAGATGAAGTATATTCTGTAGTTGCTTCAGGCAGTTTTGCGCATAGAAAAAAAGAAATGTTTAGAAAATAAAAAGTTTACTTTGTCTTTCTGGGTATAGCCAGAACCAGTCCGTATCCCACCTGGACAAGTGAAAATGAGAATCCAAAATTAATCTGATTTGTGGCAGTAAAGGTCCTTAAGTGCTTTCAACTCCTCAATCAGTGTCTTGTTTTGGTTTTCAAGCACAGCCACTCGATTTTCTAGACATTTCACATACTCCTTTTTCTTCCTGCGACATTCACGTGCTGCCTCTCTGCAAAGCAAAAAAGGCCATTCAAACCCAGAACAATCATTTGCAGACATGGGCTACCTAACTGCTTTCAGGCAAACCTTTACTAGTAGTGCCATTTTCAGAATATGGAGGTATTGCTAAGAAATGCAAGTGAGGAAAAAACACTGAGTTCATAACAACTGTTCCTCACAAATCACACACACTCAAAATCCACATATCATTTCAACATATAGATCCCAGTAAGACAGCACAAGTAAAATTATTATTATTATTATTGTGAACAAAGGATCCTAATCAGTGATAAAATTTGTTAGCAGGATTCACATTGCAGCCTTTAGGCTGACTAAAATGCTGCTGCAATAATTTGACTTTATTATCATCTATAATTCTTTTTACAGTCTTTAACTTTTCCCTTTGCTGCAGTCCAACAAAATGATCAACTGGTGTAAAAAAAGTGCTGTATTTAGAGCATTCATTTATTTGCTCTTGAGCAATGCTTTCATTTTAATAATGATGTCTGCATCACTGCAATGATACTATTAATGACTCAAATAAAAATAAAAAACGAAAAACCTTGTAATTCTTTAGTTCCTGTTGGCTATGCCAAAAACAGACCTCAAGACAGTCAAACCTCTAAGTCTTGCTTATAAAGAGTGAGCTGCCTGTAAGTAACTTGGTAACATACCAAGAACACCAGTGAAAAATACCAGAAGGTATTAATGTGCTGCTGAGCATCCTGAAGGCAGGAACACCAAGGCAGGAACTACCCTGCACAGCAATATAATGGCACCAACGTGCAAAGTAAGCACAAGGCTAAATGCCACGGGCAGATGGGAGCCCAGGCAGAGGGCTCTCCTCCTGCAGTGCCGCTTGTCCAAGCAGCACTCTGCAGACACAGGGAAATAAACATTTATTTGCCCTGAACCTTTAAATGCAAAGCAGAACAGCTTCAAAAATAAGTCTGTGTGCCCCCTTCACTGCAAACACTACACAGACTGGTGAGACAGTCAGTGTTCTGGGAAATGAGAGGACAAATAAGAACCCAGTTCCTCCCCTTATTAGATAAACAGGAGCTGTAAAAACAGAATGCATTCCAGGACCTAACTGATCTAAAGTAATTTCTGAAATTCAGCTCCACAAATGAGACAGGATGAAAAAAACATAGCCTGTAAGCCCTGAAAGGACTCAGTTATCCATTTGTCACTCCCAGAAATACAATTTCACATGCCTGCAGTGCTTCAGGAAACCATGTGTAACATTTAGAATGTAAGTAATTTTGGGCTGTTACCAAAAGATTAAGTACTAGGGGATCAGGAAGTGCCTCCCAGTGCAAACTACTAACAAGTCTCCTTGGGTAACAACATTTTCTTTCTGTGTTTCTTTTTCCCCCTTAGGCTGTGTATATTAAGCCACCTCAAGTCTGTGTGTGCTAGTTGTTCATTATAAACAGCCAGAGTTTTACTGAATTACAACAGAGCTTTAAAAATGTAAAATTTATACAGAAAATTTGCACAATAATATCTATGAATATTTACACTATAATCCTCCAGTAAGTACCACCTTACCATCTGCCTCTCTATCCTTTTTCCCCACTTTGCTATGGAGCTTAGATTTGCAAATATCTATTAAACAGACAGGCTAAAAGCACCACATGCAACACGATACTGTTGCAAAAGCTGTCAATTTGACTCAAGTGGGGTAATTCCCCATTGTTTTTCTTGGCTTTCACAAACACAAAAGCTTTCTTTTACTGCAATAAGACTGATGACTAAATGAGGGTATTCTGTGATTCTAATTAATTTTTTTTGAAATGCAGAGCCTGAAAGAGTGATATCCACTATTCACTGGTATGAGAAAACTATATAGAAAGGGAGATGGGTGACATTCTGTACAAAAACCTTTTAAAAAAGTGACCTCTGCTGTTCAGCATTATTTACTTCATTAAAGCCCCTTGTATAAGCACCGGGCCTGCTCAAGTAAGTTTCCATTATGTTCACAGCACAGCAACCTACAGAAGATAAATAAACCTGCACAACATCAGTTTTTTCAGACTGACAGATGAAGTTAACAAGGCTTTCGGGGGCTTCCCCTGCTCAGAAGGGCTGGAGGCACTGGGTTCTCAGTGTCACACTGGAACACACAGGCTCCAATCTGTGGCCTGTGGGTGAGAGTTCAAGCTTGGTGTGATGGGCCAGTTCAGGCCCACCCCTTCCCAGTCCCACAGCAACAGGCTACAGAGCATCCTGCTCAACTTCTCCCCACAGCTCCCTTCCTTTGCTACTTCCACCCACTCCCACCTCTAAGCTTAGCTGTTCCTCCTCACACACTGGATCCTACAGGATCAAGTCTTTACCTTTCTTTTAGCCCCTCTGCTGCCACTACTGGCTCCACAGGACTTCAATCAAAGGAATAGCTGCTCATTTAGCCTTTGCTTGAGCCCTTCTGCCCTGGAGTAGAAAACCCAAAGCGGCTAAAAGAACAAGTGAGACAAGAAAGTACTCACAAGGAGCACACGTGGGCCAGCAGCAAGGCTAAGGGAGAGAATCCAGCAAAGTAAACCACATGAATGTAGTAACTCAAAGAAAGCAACTCATCTTGGTGTTTGTAAGAACAGATCTGCAGCCATACAAGTATCTCACCAATTACTTTTCTCCTTACTGCAACAACCAAATTCACACACCTCACAGAATGAGCCTGACACTTTACTCAAGGTCTCACAGTCGCACCACACAGCACCAGTAGACGTGCATTTCTGCTTTGCATCTTTAAATAAAGGCAAATTCCTCATAAAGCACTTCATAACGTGGCTAAGACAGATGAGCACTCTCAGCACTCGACACTCTAGGCCTGTGCAGAGCTGCCTGGGCAATAGCAGTGATGTGCATGTACGTGCCTGTTCTTCATCAGACGCACTTCCCTCTTCCGCGCAGCCTCCTCCGCCGGCTGGGTGGGGAGCGCTGGGGACGACGCCATGACCACCCCTGGTGCAATGGTGCTGGTCGGGGCCGTGCGGATCTGGTAGGTCTGCACGTCTCCTGAGGCAGCTGCAGGGACACACGGGAACGTGACATCAGTCTGGTGACAGCGCCGTCACACGTGCTGCGCAGAGCACCTACTCATCTCTCTAACCCGTCTCTCCCTAACACAGTCCCCTCTGTGACCCAGCCATCTCTCTAAGCCTGCAGCCTGGGCCACAGCTCTGGAGGGACAGCCATCATCTGGGTCATCACTGCCACCCCAGGCTCAGTTTATTCATATATGCAAAGTTCTGGGCATTCCTGCTGAAGAGGTCTTCACTTGTGTTTGGTAACTTGATTTGTCTTGCAGTATAGCTGCGCTTTTTCTCCCTTATTGTATTTCTTTGTACCATTCTGTTTTTTGGGCAATTCTAGCATTTCTAGAGAAGGATGGGGTCACTATTTCTAGCTATGCTCCAAAAGTCTGTCTGGAAAAGGAGGAACTGCTGGTGGAAGTATCTAACACAGAAAAAAACTGTAAAAATGTAGCATTTACTCCCACAAGAGATGGACACTGCACTCTATTGCTTCTCTAGAATGAGCAAGGTCTTGGCTTTCTTCTACTTTACTAATTTTAATCTTAGGAGTGTGTTAATTCTGCCTGAGCTCATAAAAAACCACAATACCACCTAAAGAAATCATATGTTCTTTAGAACACAAAACCTCAAAGATCAATGCAACAATAGTACTCTTCTCTGCTATGCATTTTTACTGATGCCTGGTAAACACTTCACTGGATAACTTTCAAATCAACTACTTTACAGTCATAGAAGCAGGGGTGCACTTCTGTTATTTTCAATAAAAATGTTGTAATACTCCTCAATTTTTAATAAACCCAAGTATGTATTTTGATACAATAGGTCCCCATGACTTACTCTAAGCGAAAGTAGCTCTGCCAAGTTGAGGGCTAGACCAAATGATCACTTAAGGCACTCTCCTACATTGTTCCACGATTCCAAGACTCACTGATTGAGTCACTCACTCAGTGACTAGTTACAAAAGTCACAGTAGGAAGAAATTATGACTTGCAATTGAAAAAAGAGAAAAATTACCAATAAATTAGTGTCCCTTTAGAAAGAATCAAACATCCTTCTCTCCTGTCTTCAATGCTCGCTTGAAATTTCCTATTGTTCCACATATGGAGAACTCAGAACTCTAAAGTGGTATTAGTTTTTGCAGAACATATTAAAAAAATTGTGTCGACAAAATGCAGGAAATACAGCATGGAAAAGCAAAAATATATTAAACCTCAAATATCCACAGTTTTACCAATCTAAGGGAAAGGCTTTAAAAAATATGACAAATAGCTTTGTCCAGAATTTCAGTAATTTTATAGACTTATCTGTGCCAAAGCTGTGAATTCTGTTTCCTGACACATTTGAAGGAGTCAGACTGGCAACTTGCATCTGCACAGAAAAAATATTACACAGAATGAGTGGCTGTGAGGTTTCTCACCTTGTACAACAACTTGGTTGCTGGGTACAAGTATCTGCTGTCCGTCTGTGGTCTGTGCATATTGTAAAATGGTGGTGCCAGGTTGGGTTGCAGCTGCATTGGTCATTGTCAACGTCTGGAGACCTTGTACTCCATCTGTGCCATTGTTAGACAACTGTATTGCTCCTCCTTGGGTGATGGCAACTGCAGACAAAAAAAATCAACCCAGCATTTAAGACACTAATTCACTCATTAACTTACAGTATTAAACCTAGGTGTGGAAGAATACTGATCTAAGCTAAACCCTTTGAACCCCTACAAACCCCCAAATCAGACACATGGCTTCAATGTACATGAATGAAATCATCCTTTGAAAGGTAAGTTTTCAAATGTTTGTGAGGGCCAAAATCCACAGCTAAAATACAAATTAGTTTCTCTAATAAAACAGAATTACATGGAAGAGCTACAAGCCACCCCCAGGGAATACTTTTTAATTTGTTAGATTTTCTTCTTGGTTGGTTTTCTCAGTCCTTAGTTTTCATTCTTATCTGAAATTCCTCTCATCTTCTGTGCTTTATGCCCTTCAGTCTCTTCTGCTGCTAGTGCTATCCATCTTGTGTTTCACTTTCTTCTTGATTTGGCTTTTTTTTTTTCCTTTTGAATATGTCCCCCCTTCTCTATAACTCCCTCAGACCCTTACTAGCTGTTTTATCATTCATAAAGGTACAGTTTGGTTCAGGCAGTCTTAACTTTGCTGTTTTTTTCCTTTCTTTCCCTCAATCCTGTCATGCAGGTATACTGGGACATCACCCCTTTTGTGACTCACAGAATTCCACTGTGTTCCTATATACAGACACAGCAAAATCTCAAGTGTCTGCACATGCAGTTATTGTACAGTTATAACAGGAATCAGAATTAACCACATTCATTTCAATAAAACTGAGCAGGGTACAAAGCAAAGGAGTTAAGGAGTAAACAGAGGTACAAAATTTTAAAGATTTTAAGAGATAGATGTAAACAAGTAGTTCTTTCTCCCTTTTGTATGTGTTGTATACATCTCCTACTGTATGGTTAGTGTGAGACTGCATGGGTCTTATCTTTAAGGCCATATCCTCAATCATTCTTCACGTCAAAACACTGTATCTATAAAATCTAACACAGAAAACACAGAAACATGTACTTATGACATATAGTAAGGTTGTCAATGACCTTGTTTTTTCAGGACTTTCTAAAAATGTAATTGCAGACCGTAATGTTTTTTTCTAATGATGAGGTTACAGATTTGTGAACAAGTATTAATGATTTGCCAAGAAAACAAGAAACTTCTGAATTCCCCCATCTAGTCCATGAAGTGAAGAAGATTATAATAGCATTATGGTTAGTTCCTGTTTTGCCTCAGGATGCATTAGATGCACCAAGTGGCAAGCAGTCCCAGAATGTTAATCAAGCCTTTCAAACACTTACAATAGAAATGTGTTCAAAAGGCCTGGTTAACAGTCAAAATAAAGTAATCTTTTTTTCACCTCCTGCTTTGTCCTAGTCCAAACAACAGTTACAGAAATAATAGCTCTTCATCTTCTCATCCCCACTTACTAGCACCACTGAGAAATTCAGACTACATACTGTACTGCCCACTGCTGGTTTGGTAAATGGGAGTTGGCACCGTAACAGTGGCGATGGCAGGTGCTGCTGTTTCCTCTTCAGACTTTTCTTCTTCGATCCTTGGCACTCCTGGGGCGTCTGAGGACAAGTCATTCAAAATTTTTCTGGCAAAGACAGTGTGTTGTAGAGATTTTAATAAAAACTGGGGGAGAAAAATAGTCTATCTGATACACAATGCTGGGGAAAACTGTGAAGTGCAGCAAGCCAGCAATGAAAATATGAGTGGAGAATGAAAACCACACACTATCCTCAAACTCTTATTGGAGAGGGTTGTTCAAAATGCCAAGCACTGATGGGCAAGGGAGCCAGCACAGAACAGCTGTGCTTGTCAAAACCCATGATACAGATATTACAACCTTCCCTTTTTCTTCAGAGCATGTTTCTCTCATCCATTTTCATTTGTCTCCTGCTTTTAGCCATATAAATATTTGGGAAAAAAAAAGTCAGAGCCTGTCTCCTCACTTACATTGGGGGAACTGCTCCATTTCAAAGACTATAAACACCTCAGCCAGAGAGCTGAGTACCAAGGGAGTTAGCAGGAATGCTTGCAGAGAGCCAGCAGTTCATAATTTAACACCTGCCTGGAAGACAATACCCAGTGTCTGAGAACAGTCTGACAGTTACATTCACAGGTGCCCTGCCTGAGAAAGTTCATGGGTAAAGGAAAGAACGGATTGTTTCATTATTTCCATGAGCTAATAATCCAAAGTCAAAACTTCTAAAACATCACTGCTGAACATGACTGTAGAGTGACCACAGCAGTCATTGCAATTTGTATCACTGAGTTCAAACACTGTCCTTCCTCAGAGAACTGTCAAGCCCTTTTCACTGCTGGCATATTCTATTATGTCACTGCAAAGTGCAGTAAATGCCTTTAGGTAAAGGGCAATATTTTTTGTAATTCTCCTCCTATGTTTTCCAGGGGATTGGCACAGGAACTCAGTGGCAAAGCAAACACAGCTGTAGACCCCAGGTTCCAAGACAACACTACTTTTCTTAGACAAGCCTCCTAAAGTTGTGGGAGCCAGAACATGTGTATGAAGCTGTCTGGGGAGAGCAGTCATTCTGCTTAGCAGCTTCAGAAACAGAGCTTTGCTGTTGCTGTTTTGACTTTGTGTGCATGCAAGAAACCCCAGCACTGGACAACACTGTATGAAGATCCACTAGGACAAATAAAAAATTCCTATCCCAAGAGTTTGCAATCTAGGTGTTAGATCAGAAACTAGTGAATGAAACAGATGAAAAAATATGGAAAGAGCTGGGATGACGAAGAACAAAATCCAAGGAGGAAAAAAAAGTAACTTTTTAACCTCATGTCATTATGACATCATGATTAAAACCTACCTTTGCCATCATAAAAATGGATTTAAGGTAAAGGATAAAGTGGCAGCTTTACAAATACAGGAGCTATGAACTGATGGAATGCATAATGTACTTTAGTAGCAGAATCACAGAGGAGATTTTGTGGAAGAGGTATAGCTTTCAATTCTGTGAACATATCTGCACCTATCTTGTTTCTGGGGCCAGTTACAGCATGTTGAGTAATGCCAGCTGGGAAGTCACTAAAGACAGCAGTGGTCTGGCTCAGCCTTTCTGACCTAACCAACACCCCAGAGTCTGAGCTGCATATACAAGTTTTACAGCTAACAAATGTTGCTGTGTCACCATGATCTGGTTTGAAGACAGAGGCTGTGTTGTGGCATCAGTGCAAGAGAGTATATCTCAATGAGAAGTCAGCATGCACAAGCACCCTCTTCTCAGTTTTTCTGCTTGTTTACTTAGCTCTGTTTTCTCACCATATACAGCCACTCTTCCATATACAGTAAAATCAAGTGTCTTGCTGCAGAAGCAGACTGATGGGAATCTGTGGCAGCTTTGAAGTTAACACTGCTCCTCACAAATAAAAATATTTTTCCAGATCTATTATGGCTAGGGATCTCCAGCAATGATTTTCACTGTTTTTGGCAGAACAGCCTTGAAGGCTGCTGGACAAGGCAGACAATAATCTCCCAAGTGCTAAAAAAATACCATGGTTGAGATATGCTCAGGCCTACAGCCCAGCTTCTATTTCCAAGGCTTTGCTCATAAAGGAAAAAGGAGCATCTGAATTTTCTAAAGCAGCAGGAACTCAAAGGTCATTTAAAACCTACTGAACCTCAGAGCTGTTCCTAATGCTATTTAGTGTATTTTAAGAATGAAAGTGGGATTTAGTACAGACATAAAAAGCTGTACAAAGGCTTAATTAATAAAGTAACATGACACACCACATAAAGGAGAACCTCAGTTGGTTTTGCCAGAGGTATTTGCCAAGAGAAAGAGACACTAGATACTTTTCACTATATTCAACTCATATACTGACTTAACTGTAAAGACAAACTATTTTGCTCAAGCAGAAATTTTCTCTGAGCTATGGAACATCACAGCTTCCTTAAGTCTCATGGGAGAAAGGAATTAAGTTTGATTGCTGCTAACATTTCAGCAATAATGAAAACCGGTAGAGTTGATTTTTTGCAACTACAGATTACACAGAAGTCCCTTTTTGCAAAGCTTCAGCATATTTTGTATATTAAGTATTCATTACAGCTATTTCTAAGGCATCTATCACAATGATACCTCAATTTTCTGAAATGTGGCAATTAGCATATTCTCAGCTCACTTCTGTCTTAAGTGAGTGCAACTTCTGAGGTTTCTTCATCCTCCTGCTTATTTCTTAACATCCTATTCCACGGACATATTCCACATTCCAATTGCACGACATGATAGAACAGAGATTTCAGTTAAATGGTAAACCTAAAAATAATAAAATTACAAATCCCACTGTTTGTATCTCCATGTGAACACACCCATCCATCAAGCAATGCTTCTGCTTTAACCTCCCTACCTGTAGGAGGGTCGTCTGGACAGAATTTCTCTTCGTTTCTGTGAGTCTGTGACACTGTCTACTGATTCCTGTGAATCTTCACTTTCTGCTATAGTGGAGATCTGTAAATAAGAACAGCAAACAAATTTAACAGGACACTTCCAGTGCCTTCATTTTAAGGAAATGTTGACATCCTGTGAAAAACACCACAATGCAAGTGCTCTATCTAGACAATGAACAGAAAGTTACTGCTCAGTAATAGATCCAGCAAAGAATGACCACAGCCAGTGATCTACCCATCAGAATGTTCTTTATAATTTAAATACTCCAATAAGAAAACCTAAACATTAATACCATATGGTTTTTGCCTTCCATGATGTTTTGTTCTCATCCATTGCAAGGAAACAAAGATTTTTTTTTTTTAGTAAAATTTAGGGAGAGAATAAGTAAACGAAATTAAGGTAACAGAAACGTTCGGAAACAAATAATATAATAGTGAAAAAACATCAATTTATAAATAATGAGGTAGATATGTTAAAGAGAGACTGCCTTTTATGGGGGAAATTGCCAGGAAAATATCATATGTGAAGATATTAAAAAATAATGTAGTGTTGCAATTCTGAATATCTGTGCTAAAAAAGCAGAATGTTTATGCAGGAAAGCTAAAATAAAAATAATATTAAAACAATTTTGATAATTTTAAATTCGAAATAAGCACGACAAAATATATAAAAGCTAATGCTGCTTAAGTGAGAAACAGAGCTCACATCCTGACAATTTATGCACTATAGAGAAGATTCTTAAAGGCTCAGAAATCTTGCTGGCACCCACATCTCACAACTGTCAGATAGAGGGCCTGAATAAGTCCAAGCCTGACTGTGAACTACTGGGCTCTGAATATTAAAACACAATGGATCTGCATTGAACCAGGTGAATTCCAAGCATGGCTTCATTGTCAGTCTCTTATCTTCTACCTCCAGGGTAGCAACTTGTGCACTTATCTCAAAACTGCTCACCTCTGATAGATTAAAACTCTAAACTTTTGACTGCAATGGCTGAGGATGGTAGAGCCTGCCACAAACTCAGCACTGAAGCTGAGAAGGAAAAAATAAACAATATTATCAGAATGGTCTAGTTTTTTATTATGCATACCTTATTTTTTAAAATAATATCCAGTTGAATATCTGAATCAAAAAGTCACAATACCTACTTCTTGAAATTAAACATTTTTTGAGCTAATTGTTCTAACAGCAAATGAATAACGTACAGTCCTTGTCATGCGGGGCAGCTGCTGTACACCAAAAATTTCTGCACTCAGTAACACTGAACTTCAAGTGGATAAAAAGCAAGTTAGAAGTTTTAAAGATTTCAGACTACTTGTCTCCCATCTTCAGGTTACCTCACCATATTGCATTACCTGTCTTGCTTCAGAGAAGAGACAATGCTAAGGCTTCACAAAGCACACAACACTCAACCAGCACACTCTAAAACCACTTCTATGTAAGGACTGATAGATTTATTTTAAGAACCAGTAACATACAGAGTTATGTATGCAATACATAAACCAATGCAAATACTTCTTACTTTTTTGTAAACCAATGCAAATACTTCTTATTGAGCAAAGAATCTCATTCTAGAATACTGGTCTCATTAATTATTTAAAATTACAATATTTAAAAAAATTCATCCTCTTGTTCACTTCAGAATAGTATGAACTCTTACTCAATAAAAATGTATGTAAATACAGTATAGAGAAAAAATAGAGCAATACTGTAAGAAAAATCATGAATCTGTTAAACTCACCCAACATTCTAGAGAGAAATGAAACTCAGCAATGTTTGAAAATGAAAAGTGCTTAAACCAGAACAGAAAATAGTCAGAGTAGCAAATACTGTACAGATTTGCAGAAACACAACCCAGGACACAAATACATTAAAACCAGTGCAACGACAGGCCTATTTCAAGGGCCCAATTCACATATTAGGAATTTCTTCAGTCAGTACCTGAACTGTCTGGACCTGTGGAGACTGAATAACTGATGGCTGGGCAGCCTGAATTACTCCATGCACTTGAACCGTTTGCCCATTGGGCAGCTGAACTAAGGTCACCGTGGGTGCAGAAGATGTTGCATGAGCTGCTGGCATAGATACCTGCAAAGAAGAGACAGTGAGCATAAATTAGGTTATTGCAAAATCTCCTTAGTTCAGTATTTGTTTTGGTGAAAGAACTATGTCTCTTCTAGATCCCAGTCAGATGACCCAAATGTTTCAGAGCAATATAAAACCTCCTGAACTGCCTGAGCCCAACACCTGACCTACTTCACAAAACAATCTCATGCAGAATTTCTGCAGGCTCAAACATAATTTGTAAAATGACTGAGAAGAAGAAGAAAAACACAACTGCCTCTATTTTGAGGTAACCTGATACAAACACACCATTACCTTTCACTTACTTCACTTGGATACTGCTCAGACTCGGGTGTACTCCTACAGACACTGCTGAGTCAGAGGCAGAAACATATGGGAGTGGAGCTATTTTTGCTCTCACTCAGGAAAATGCAAAGAATTTGCCAGATGTAAGAACTTCACATTTTTAGGGAATCATACCTTTCACCTTCTACAGATTAAGCCATATGAGTTGCTGGCAAAGTGCATGTAAATGAAGAAAACTGACCATGTGTTCAGACAGAAAAACCCCATGAGTTTGCAGTGGAAATAAGTATTTTGCAGGTAGTCACTGTGATTATTGTGTAAAAGGTCAACACAAACTCTACTTTCAAGAGTTATTTCTATGAGGAAAAATTGCCCATGTTTTAAACACTGTTTCTCCAGCACAGACCTGCAGGCACAGCAGCTATGCCAACACTGATGAGCTCAGCACGGCACATTATGGCTCGGGCTTTGGGGACAGCAGCAGCCACACACAGCTGTTCATGCCACACGGGGCAGCCTCACCCTGGCAGGCCACAGGAACTACTCTGGGTAGTGAAGTGCCATGTGCCAAGGCTGCTCCACGGCTGGGCCCATGCCCGGTGCACATCCAGAACTTGCAGCTGCCTGCTGACACGATGGCTGGGTTAGGGGCTGGGGGCTCCTGAAAGGCTGCAGGGTGCAGCACACCCCACCTCAGTGAGCATCCCTCCCACGCCATGGCCCTCAGGGAAGGACTGCAGGCAAGCGTGAGCTGCTCTGGCAGACCTCGTGGCTCACTGACTTGCCAGCTTTCTTCTAGTCACCCAAGTCTGGAAAACCTAACAATGCTCCAGGGTTCAAGAGCATAAAAAAAAATTCGATCCACACAGCTGCGGTGCAAGAAAGGGCTGCACTGCTGTCCTACCTCATCTCAAAGGGCTGCTATGTACTGGATGCAGAAGGAAATCCTCTGCTGTCCCTGTGAACACGTGGTTCTCAAAAAGCTGCCATAGCTCATCTCTGAATTTTCATAAACATCCACCACTTACAATGAAATCTTGTTTAACAACAAAATTAAAGGGAATTACATGCAGACCTCTCTCATCCACAGCTGTCTCTCCCTAATCCACCAATTTGCATTTGCTTTTACCTTCCTTTTTCAGGAAAGCAGATGCAGCATTACATGGTGCTACTTAACTTGCATCTGAGAGAAGCTGGGCTGAGATTAACATGAGAGGCCTTTCCTCTGACTAAATTATATTCCTTTACCAAGTGACCTTTCTTAATAATGCATGTCTGACTAAACAGTCCCTGGCAATGACAGCAAAGCTGATCAACTGGAGGCCTCTGTGGTTGGATTAAGCCCACAGCAGAGTGTAACTTCCGCACATGTCTCTGACTCATACCTTGTGGAACTGGGACGAGTTTCCTTCTGACTCTGAAACCTGCCCTGAACTCACTAAAAATGCAGCAATTAAACTAAGCTTGCAAGAGGGGTGACCTTACAAGAGATAATGGAAGAATTAAATTTATATAATTAGTTATTTAGATTTGGCTAGGCTTCTGAGGGCACTCCCTAATGCCAAACACTGCCCCTTCACTTATTAAAAATATCATAGTAACATAACACTGATGTGAACAACACAAGGAATTATGTTCAGACTGTTTTATCACCTCCACAAACTCTGCACAGGCTGGGGAAAAACTAAGGTGCAGATAATATAGTGAATGACAACATGGTGGTTCACGTGGATTTCAACCATACTTGTATAGTGTTTTCTTACTTGGAAAAAAGTCTCATTCAAGTACTGGGGTATTTATGTTCGAGTAAAGTGCGTTCTGCCCACTACATACTTTTCTGGAGGTTAGTATGTTAGCACATAAATGTAAAACACTCTTGAGTCTCTGGACTAAACCTTAAAGCACATCAAGTGAGCAGCAGTTAACTGGTTTTGCAGGAGAAATAAACTACTTCCACTCAGTTCACATTGAAGTGTTATTCACACCACCTACATCCTGTGCCTAAGTTAGACAGTGAGAAAACTGCCCAAAGAGGCAAGCTGGTGCAGGGCAGCTGGTGGCTTGTAAATTCACACTAGAGCTGCACCCAACAAAATCACCCTGTGCATTTGAACAGCTCCAATCCCTACACTATCACTTGAATGGAAATGTACGGACTGCAGAGGGCAGGACTTGTTTGGAAATCTCTGGACTACCAAAAGGTGCAATGACTTTAAAAAGACATTCATCATTTATAGAAACTAAGTGATTTAACACTTATGCCACTTAAAAGACACTCAATTCCATAAACTATGAGATCAAAAACACCTGTTTGGTCTTTGCAGACTACAATTAGTTTTCAAATTAAGTGGTTACAGAAGAGAGCTAAACATATTCTGTAGTCATTCATACAATGGGGTTGCTTCTGCCAACCATCAGTGTATTCAAAAATGAAACCCAACCCCAAAATCAGAGATAGAGCTGTGATTGTGTTTCTTGTCTCTCCAAAATAATTTGGGGACAACAAATTATCTACTTCTGTCTCTCTAACTCGCCAACAATTCTGTGAAACTCTGGAGACAACAGGATAACACGAGCTGCCAAGTGCCAGATTGTTCCACTTGATTATAATGCTCATAATATTAACCCCATCTGATAAAATATTTTATTTGCTGCATTATTTATCTACATATTCAGTTTGCTTTCTCCAGAATTAAACTGACTACTACAGACAAGTTTTTAACAGAAAACACAACAGCAAGACAATCCAGTCAATATAAAAACGACAGCTGATTACACGTATTGAAATTAATACCTTTCAGTGGTATGACAGTGGTAAAGAATGCTGGAAATATTTTTATTCATTACTGTGTTAACATTACACAATTTACACACATACAGTTCTCCAGAACTAATGCAGCCTACCCCTCTACTGCTTTAAAAATGTGAAGACAAATATTAAAAGAACTATACATCACATGTGTTTCAAAATGGTATCAACAGAATCTTCTCTCAGAACCGTGAGCAGACATTATCCCTCTTAAAAATATTAACCAGAAGTAAAACTATTACACCATATGATTTTTATACCTGGGCTAACGTTGCAATCTGTGGTTGTGCCTGTACTGTCATCTGTTGGGTTTCTGCCTCTGTACCGGCTGCATCTCCACTCTGCTGGTTCTCTGCTCCAGATTCCATGGTCATTTAGTTACCTACAATCACAATATTTGTCGTAAGTCTGGGTTGGTATGCAAGTCCATTACTCTTGGTGAATCTGGCAGTAATCACTGCAGCTGAATTCCCATTACTACATACTGTTTTAATTTGCTTATTAAATGTTGCCAAATTATTAGTATTCAGGCAAATTCTTTTCATGCCAGGTATTTGCCTCAGGTTGATTTTTCTGCGTGTAATGTTTCTGAAAAACAAGTCCAGTCTCCTCCAACAATGAGAACAGGAAAAAATGCATTTTGCTCATCCTAAAAAAACTGAGCAATTGCACTCTGATGACCTAGTACCTCTGCAATTTGGAATAAAGACCTGTCAGTATGTCAGGAAAGGCACTCCCTCAGTGCCAAGGTGACAACATGCCCTGTTACAGCCCTCCCTCTCCCCACAGCTGCAGTCTGCAGATATCCAACAGCAATTGCTCCTGTGCTGGGTGCTCAGTTCTCAGTTGTCTTTGCCTGAACTAAATATGCAACATCTCCATTCAAGTTCTTTCCACCACCATGCTGTGTATGGCTCTACATCACAGCAACTTGGCCTCTTCCACCCAGTGATATTAAAGCCAGTATACAAAATGATGGAAGCCATTTCTACCTGAACCTTACCACAAACGCTTTTATATTTAGAGGTACACATTAGTTTGTCATGGCCTAAGTTTTTTATCATATACAGCTCCTAATACACTGATATTTCTAAACACTATCTGAACAAACCTAGATCACCAGAACATACAACTCTATAAAAAGAGGTTGCATAACTTCCAAACCCATGCACGTAGGCAGAGTGCAATGCCTGTTAAATTCTGCACCGATCTGAGAAAATCACTTTTCAGTTCTTCTTTAAGTAATGATATGAAAATACTTGATATAAGAAAGATCTTCAAAGTGCAAAGAAATTATATAGCAATGCTACTGTATTATACAGAACTTCAAATACCAAATATTAAGAATGGGTATTACCTCCATAGCCACAACACTTATTCTGTGGACCACCCTGTGCTGCCCAGTCTATTCTGGCCTCTGGCTACCCCAGGGCAGCACACGTCTCTTCAGAGCTGGTCCAAACCAACCATCAGAGCATTTCTGCTTTGGGAAGGGGCCTGGAGGCAGAGGAAGCTCAGAGCAGAAGAAAGGTGGAAAAAGCAAAAATGCCCCTCTCCTTCCCTGGCCCCCTGAGGAAAATACTTAGAAGCATCAACACAGGTGGTGGTACCATGTCCACACTCCAGACATTTCATTTTAAACACAAAGTCAGGGAAACTTCCATTCCAATGCAAACTATACCTCATTGTTGCAGGAAAGAGAATACCTTTTATACTGCCTAAAATAGCACAGTCACACTTCAATGTTGCCTGAATATGAAATGTCTTACAGTAAGTAATTGATAATCAAGAAAGAAAAAACAGCTTTTCACAGTATTAACCGCATTCTACATCAAAAGAAACCAAGCCAGTGTATAGAAGTAAAAATCTGTATATTTACTATTGAAAGTGATCATTCAAATGAGCTTGTGTGTGTGTCAACACTGAAATGTAAAGTATCAAATATTTAGTTCTAACATCAGTAAAGAAGGAAAAGAATTAAACCTGATTTTCCTTGAAAATTAACAACAAAATAAAACATAGAATTTTTTTTAAAAAGCAAATTAAACTATTCTAAGCAGTGGAATTTTGTTATGCCTCTCTCTCTAGCCAAGACTTCCGTGCTACAAACCAAGGCTTTCCCACGTTGCGTTTCATATTTCAAAAAGCACACAAGAAAACCCATGCACTATTAGTATTTGCAATGTATTTTACCAAACAGCTTTTAAAGACTTAATTACAACAGTTTACATGGTTTTCTATCCCAACTTTAACATATAAGTCACATTTTAACACTTAGTCCTCCATGCTATATGCCCATTTTTCTTTTGAGTATTCTGTATTTTGAAAACTACAAACCAGACTACCAAAGGTTTCCCTTTGATTTTTACCATTTTAATATTTCTCCAAGGTAAGCAAATCAACAACTTTTTACCAATTCTATGCATGTTTCATGGTGACTCCAGTCAAAAGACTGCCTCATTGGAACCATCTCAGAAGCAGATCTTTCACATCAGCAACATCTTCCAGCCAAGTCTCTCCAAGTAACTTTTGAACACAACTTTCCAGCTACAAATCCAAGTATACTGCAAAAGTAATAATGCTGTTGTTTGCTGATAGAAATCGTGACTCCAGCATGGAGTGAGTTGGGACTAGAAATGGATGAAATGTGCAAGTATCAGGTATTTAGCAATGTTCACTGAGGTAAATGTGCTGCCAAATTCCTGCTGATAAATGTAATGTTTTCCTAAGAAGAATTTCCAATCCTCTCATACACTATTCAGCAAAGGTCCTCTGTCTTTACTAGCTTGGCTTCCATGCTTCCATCATCTTTTGCATATGTAATCAGTGAAAGGATTAACTGTTTGAGATACTCCCTCTTCTATAACACCAACATTTCAGAAATCAAATTCTTAATATGAATTGCAAACACCTAAAAGGAACTTCCTCATTTCGTAATGTAAGAACCCAGCAGTGCAGGAAGCTGGCTGCCAGATTTACATATTGCCACATGCAGTTCAAGTTTAAGTGAGTTTCCAATGACCTGCAATTTTCTGATAAGCTCTCAGTCTTTACAGGCTCTAAGGACTCTGGTTCAATTTAGCTTGTACTTATACATGACAGCATTTGAATTTTAACAGGTTCTCTACTACCTTTTACAGTAATTTGTGGGAAAAAAGAGGAATCAGATTTTTGAGCATCAAGGCACCATATTCCAGAGACACTGGCCACTACATTGTTTAACGTTTGGGTATGATCAAGATTGCCAAGATGTACAGGACCATGCACACAGAACATAATCACTCACGAAGCTGCATGTATGAGTAAGGCCATGACAGCTGAAATTAAGGTTGTCAATTCCTATTCTTGCAATTTACAGTGAAAATATGCTTGGTTTGAAACCTTAACCTCCCGACACACATAAATGAATGCCAATCTCTACATCTCCTTTCTAAGCTTTCAAACCCCTAGTCTAGACAAGCTTTGCTGACATGGATCCCAGCATCTCTCTGTTCTTGTGGGTGCCATTTCCTCCTTTTATTCCTCCTGCCCTGTTCACAGTGGCCCACCCTGCTCCCTGGCAGATTTCCCTGGCAGGCACCACACCAGGATTTCTCAAATGAAGACAGAGATCTGAAAAGTGTCCTAGTGGGGAACAAGTCTCCAGGGCATGGACAGCATATGGGAGCCAAGGGAGCACACTTCTCATTTTCCCTTGCTTCCAGGCTACTTTCCAGCTTGTCAGGAGAGGACACCCACATGCACATACTTTGAGAAAAGATTAGCAACTGCAGTATTGAACCAAGTATTCTAAATGAAACTAACTGAGAATAATAGCAATTAACAACCAGAGCTGGAAAAACAGAGACTGTTTGCCTAAAACATCCTGTGTATGAACCCTGAACACCAGGAAGCTGAGGAGACTACCTGATTAGAGATGGTTTAACTCATGACTTTTGTAGTACACATCTTTCTTCATTAGTTCAAAAGTGGCAGCAGTATTATATTTACTAATGCTTTTTCCTAATAACTTACTTACTAATGATCTCAAACTCTGGAAGCATAGAGCCAAACAGTGAAACATTCAGCTGAAGATGGGCATTTATTTTAGCTAAATCAAGACTGGGAGAAAGGAGTTCAGCAGAGGATAACTAACTGTCCCAGCTGAATTTACACCATTACCAAAGAAGACAGATTCCACTAAAAATAAACAGTTGCAGAATGCAACTGAACTACATACGCTGCAGAAAAATCCAAATAAACCTGTCTCCTTAGCTGCATAAAGCTGGAAGGGGCACTTAGCTAAGGACTGCTGCAGAGAGATCCACTTCAGATTTCTCCTTGATGTGCATTTATGACAAGAAAAGCTACAGAGTTAGACTGCAACAATAATAAGAAACAGGGTCATCTTGAACTACTGTATTTTTGTAGCTGGACTCTACACATCATCTGGATTACAGTGCAGAGACCGGGAGCCTGTATTCAAAACGGGTTCTGTGGAATTTGGGTACTCAGAGAAAACAAGTATTTAGGGCAATGAAAACCTGTTTTATGAAGAGACTAGATGGATTTTTATTATTTTTCCCAGAAAGGAGATAAATATTTCAAAATAATTTAGAAAACATATTTAAACTATTAACAGGGTAAGTAAACTAGAAACATGCACTGTCTGATTATAAAACCAGCAAAGCTTAAAGATGTCGAATTTTAAACTATAAAAATGAAAAAAGAAATCTATTAAAAATTATTAAAATTGATACTTCATGTACTGCATACATGGAGCAATGATGCTACTGATAAGAAATTTATTAGGACTTAAACATGGGTTAGACAGGCACTTGGGTAAAAAGAATATCCAAGAATATGTTGAATTAGTACAGTTTTTTTCATGCCAAAAAAAGTGCTGAACCAAAAGGAAGATAAAAACCTAAGGAGTCGGATTTAAACTGATTTCTAATCTTTAAAAATTCAAATAAATGCTTTTATGAGTGGGGAAGATTATATCCCATGTAACTTTTGCAGGTTTCAGTAGTCTTTTGAGGTACCTACTGATCGTCACTATCTCGAAGACAGGATGCTGAACAAGGTGCTACAGGTAATGCTAACTCCTGTAACCCCTGTTAATTGAAGTGACCACCAATGCAGTGTATCCAGAGCACAAGCGGATAGTTACCTCCCGTCCCACCTGCCTAGAGTCAGGATAAAATATAATTGTCTTCCAACAGCTCTCATCTTCTTCACTCTTTAGTATCCTCCCCTTGGGATGTCTGTGGTCTGCCTGCTCTATTTGGCTTCCCTACATCTTTTTCTATCTCCTGTCTGATTTATCCCCATGAATTTTAGCACATCTCCTACAGATCAGGCTCTGCTCCTTGGTTTCCCCTTGCTCACACAAGCTGTGGAGCTTTCCTGCTCTGCAGACAGGCTGCTTTTCATCTCCCAAGGCAGAGTGCAGAAAAGAAAGGTGGAGATGTTTTCCCAAACACCATCAAATCCAAGAATCAAAACACACTGTGGCTGCTAGAGCAGATAAAACTTCCCATCCACTTTCAAAAGTCCTTAACACCCCAAAGCTTTCTATGTTTTTCAGCTGGACAGCTGGCACAGTAAAACACGGCACCTTTCTTTTCTCTCTTTATTAGCACTGTGGTGGCAATTCACTGTCAGAAGTTCAGGCTCACACTGACAGTTACTGCCCAGCTGACATTACTGCACCTCCAGGAAACACAGTTCGCTTTATGCCTCAGAGGCACTGTCACAGCTGCTCGCCAGCAAGCACAGCTTCACCAAGGGACACACTGTGAGGAGTCCTCCTCTGACTTCTACATTTATTTTACTGAAGTATACACACAGATTTTGGAAGAGTCTCCAGAAACAGTGCAGAGCAGAGACCCAACAGACTCATGCCCATTCTGAGCCTGACTTGTACCACACCCAGTCATCTGCTCACCCAACACCTTCAGAGGTCACTCTGCTGCCACATGAGGCTCCTGATCCAGGACAATATCCAGTCACCCAGCTGCTCATGGCAGTGAAGGACCAGAGCAGCCGAGGGAAGGGAAATTCAGGCAATGCCTGTTTCTCAAGCCCTGTATTCACAGCAAGTGTGCCAGTACAATTGTTCAGGAAGCAAGCATAGCTCCAGCACCCAAAGTTCGGGAATTTGACTCATTCCGTATTTAATGCACGTGGCTTTATAAAGCCACAGATCCACTGTGAAAGCACTGAGAAGATCATCAAACACCACTCTGGTACACAATTGTTTTCATGGTTCTAGCATAAGCACTGAGATCAGTGACCTGCAATCTGTAAACATTCCCACTGTCACCTTGCAGAGCAGCAGCCCTTTTAGCCACAGCTCAACAGCCACTTTATGAACTCCATTCAGCAGCTGCCAGACTGAAAATGTTCAGAGAAAAATAATTTTATTTACAGCTAACACATGGGACCTCAAATAACCAGTAATAAATGCTTAACAGGACAAGACGGGCCCATAATTATCTCTCTTTGTCACTAATGACTATAGTGGGTTGGCACAAGAATTGCAATTTATACCACAGCTTCTTTGTCATCCCAAGCTGGCACTGCCACTGCTCCTGGGTATTTGCTCCCTGTGCCCTCTCCCTTGGGTGACCAGTCTGTGTGTCACACTGTGAATACAAGCTACGTTTGCTGCTTCATCTGAAATCCACCTTTTACCACCCCACAGAATGGGTTCTCCACAAAGCCATTCGATGATCACACCAGCTTCTGGGTCAGAGAAGCCCAGAGGCTGGGAAAACCAAGTGGAAGTGCAAATAAAAGAATGGCTGCAACAAGCAATGCCACCAAAATGCCAAAAATGAAGAAGAGTCTTCAGATCGTGTTCTGCAAATAATCTGCAATAAAGCAATCTGCCAGGCAAACTGAAGAATAAGAAGCTGGAAAAATTCTTGTCACTGAAGTTAAAGTATTTCATCTTGAACATACAAGAAAAATTTAATCTCACTGTAAAAATATCTTGCACAAAGCAGAATCATTCCATCAACAGAATGTAATATCCGTAGTCCCACCCTCTGTCTCCATCAATGTGACACTCAGAGCAGTGTCTAAAAAACTCTGCTGACTGAACACAGCCTGTAACAGCCAGTGCAAGAGATGTGAACAAGGCAGTATTTTCATACAGGACGCAGAAGAAATGCAACCAGGACTCTTAATTAACCGATTTTCTGGCTCATGACTTTTTCAACAAAACTTTTGTTACGCTTCTAAAGTCAGTGAAAATTTCTCACACCAGATTTAAATATATGAGTGATGAAAGTATTGGAAATTATTTGTGTTTCACACTCAACCTATGTTTTACTAAAGAAAATGCTGTGGCAGATTTTAAAACAAGGGCAGAAGACCAAAACTGTAATCTCAGAGCACCCAAACCAGCAATCTCCTCTAGATTTTGTTCTCTGTTGGCATAGCTCAAGCAAACTGACATTTAGCAGGCAGATGGTGAATCAGTAGGCACAGGTAAGGTGTATGAGTGAAAGTTGCTTGAACACTCTTCACTGCTGTATCTTCCTGATTTGACTCCATACTCCTGGCATTGTACTAGTATTTAGTGTTTCTGCCTTCAAGCTTTTTAAAAGGAAAAAAGGCTCTGACAGCTATTAACTACAATTAGTTTCTTGTATCACAAATTACACTAATAAATACAAAAGCATCCAGCAAGTATTTGGTACACACAATTTAATTCTGGTTTAACCTATACTGCCTTTTTCAATATAAATAAATAAATAAATACATAAATAAACCAGCCACCCCTTTTTACTAACCTTACCTAATAGCTGGAATAGGTCTTATGTGGGAACATATGAGCAAAGCCCAGTAGAAGCAGCCAAGGGGAGACACCAGAGCAAGCATTTCCTAAGGCATTAACAGCGAAAAGCAAACAAATGACTCTCCACTGTCTTATTCCCTCCCCTTTCCAAAATACCCCCAAAATACTGCCAGACTTCACTTAGACAAAACGTCAAAACAAATCCCAGGAAGGTTACAAAGCCATTAGGTAACTATTATTATTATTGAAAACATAATCCATAAATATGTTCTATTTATAAATGCTCTGTGTTCCTACTGAAGGCACTTAGGGCATTAAAAGACTAATTCACATGCTTTAAGTCTGTGGTCCTCAACATGCAGAACAGAATCGTGGTAACTATTTCTAAACACCTTTATTAGTGCAGTAAAAACAACCAAAACTCAGCAGAAGAGATCTGCAAGCTGAATTTTAGAGAAGCAAGACATTTTCAAGAATGTTCTGGCCAACATATCCAATCTATTCACAGAGACTTCTAAGAACTCTGCCCATTTTGTCGTTCTTAACAGATTCATTGCCAATATCATATTTATGCATTTCAGTTACTTACTAACTGACTGCACTTTACTACAGCTTACCATCTGTTCTATGACATTATTTTTACGGCATAAAACTCACCTAATTTTCAATCTATGCAGATTTCTTGCACTTCTTACCAACTGTAAAAACTTTATTTTCTCTCTGGGACTGCTGTAAGTATTGTGGCTCACCTCATCACATGCAGCTGCCGTTACTTAATAGATCACAACATTGTATCTGAACTGTATCATTTGTAGGAAGGCATCTTTAGTGCAATATAAAATGTAGTCACCAAATGATTTTTTATCATGCTGTTGGGGAGCTAATGCTCCTGCTGAATACACCACAACTCCAGGAACAGGCTCTGCAATTGGTACAGGCCCAGCAAGTCAATAATTAGCACAGCCACTTGTGACGAGCTTTAATTTCTGGCCCTAATCAAATTCTCATTTTACCTTTGACTGAAACAGCTGTGGGTAGAGAAGCGAGGGATCTATGATTCCATGGGATTTGAAGCTGACCTCAGCCCAGATGGGGGCAGGTAACTGAAGACAGCCGCTTCTCATATTTGCTCTTCTCACTGCAGTGTTGAACTGTGACAGCACATCAGGCTAAGGGCAATGTTAAAAGGTGACATGATTACATCTGTACTATGACAAGTGAGGGAGTTCTGCTGAGCCCAGGGTGAAAGCTTGCTGGATGGAAACAGCTCCCATCTAAGAGCCTGTTAATGCAGCCTGACCCCAGGCAATGGGAGTACAGAGGTGGGTACAATAAACCAACACCTCTTCTGCTAAGGAGGCCCTGTGCCCGAGCTGGAACACCCTGCTCTCAGCACGGGCTGCCAGCTTGGGCACAGCGCCACACGCAGCAGCTCTGTGAGCCCTCGTAAGGAGCCAGGTTGTACCTGGAGTGAGCAACTCAGAAACAGGTCTCTCCAACCACCCAGATATCTAGATATGCCAAAAAAATAATTTACCCTGCTGTATTGGTCAACCAGCAGAACATTTTGAGCCACTTTCTTTCACATCACGTGAAGGTGTTCCAGCAGCAGAGCTAAGGCAGCCCAGGGTGACAGAAAGGAGAGCTAATTCTGCAAACAGTCAGAGACCATCTCCTTTCCCACTGACAGGGAGAAAAGAGGACTGTCACTAAAATAATTAAAGGAGTATTCAGAGCAGAAAATGATGCCAAGTTAGCAAGGCTAAGATCCATCTAAAAGAAGGTGCATGTGTTCCTTTTTTTCCACTGGTAGAGCTGTCAGAACTTGAGATTTCCACCTGACCTGCCAGAGTCATTCAGATGAATATTACATTTTTTCTCCTCCATATGCATTTCTATGTTTTATGGTCTTTTACTGCCTCACCATTCATTCTGGCAGAATAAGAACCACCTAAATGCTGCATGACATATTTTGACAACCTTTTGACATGCTGTAAGGATCTTTGTCCACTTGCCAAGCAGCCTTAAACATTCCAGGTCTGAGGCATCAGCTGAAAGAACTGTTGCAATTTCAAGCCTGGGGCAGCCTGAAAATCTGTAGGGAGAGCCTCTAAACATTTTTATTAAATAAAGGGTTATCTCCGAGGTGAGGGAACCACTGAAACTTGTTCTCAGCAAACAACTACAGGAGCAATGACTGACTGCTCAGCAGAGTCACTCTCCCAAAGTGAGGAAGAACTAAGATGTTGTTAGGACAAGGGTATTTAATATATGACTGCCTCCTGCACAGGCTACACTCTGAGGATGTGCTAGGGAAATCCACAGGCTCAGTCACTGGGTCTGTGACAAATGCTTATGTGAGCAAAGCTAAAGCTACTTTGAATCCATACAGATGACCCAGCTCTCTTTTGGTGCTCAGAGCAGACCAGGAACAACTTATAGAAGGATACAAATAAAAACCAGAGCATTACACAGGCCTACACCCATGGTTAACCTGACTGCTCCAAGCTCAAGGACCAAAAATACAACATGTAGTAATCTCAGACCTGTAACAGAAAAAGGAATCATATCCATATAGGTGTTTCCTTAATTCTATTAATTTAAATTACATACCAGGTATGATTTAATGGAATAATGTGATAAAGCCAGAGAACCACATAAACGTCTTTATTATTACCTGAAATCTTTCTATTCCAAAGTAATGTTTTCAGAATCTCTGCTAATTTTACAGTGTGAAAATATTAATAGACACATGTAATTTATCAGAATAGAGCACTGTAAGACTGGACCGAAGGCTCTTAAGAGATTACACTGATTAAATATGACAGTCTAAAGTAACAAGAATGTAAATTCATATTCTGAAACTCAAACCTTCTGAGAAGGCCCAGATATTCAGTGGACTTTCCCACAAATAAAGTAAATGTTTCCTTTTCCACCGTATAATGAAGGAGAGCAATTGTCAGTATTTAAAGTTTTTTTTATGGTCTCAAACGTTAGAGACCTGAATTCTACCATCCATTTGCAATAATATAATAATGATAATAACAATAAGCCTGACGTTTAAATAGCATACATAGGTCACCTCAGCCAAATACTGCACATTGAAAAGAGTCAGATACTGGAATCCCAAAGTAAGGAGTATGACACATATCCCACTCCTTTTCACATCATTCTTCTGTTGCAGAGAACTATCAAATTGGCTGGGGAACTTCAGGCAAGCATGGAGTTTCAGGTATTTATAAGCTGCACATTTAAACTGGACATGAGAATTTTAGGTGGAATTTGTGTCTGCTGAGATTTTGTCTGCTGGTGAGAAGGGACAGCCCCATGGCTAATGTTTCTAACCCACTTCTGAATGTCAGTGGCTAAAGCATCAATACATAAAAAATATCACTTTGTATTTATGCTGCAAGCTTGACAGATGTGAACTATTTAAACAAACAGTACTCATTCTGATTGATGCTTGGAACATATGTGGTACTTCTAGAGTTCAACCCATAGTATAAAAGCATGAAGTTTTATAACTTGGTAAATATTGGAAATATTGTTTAAAAAACCCCGAACACTTCTAATGAGTTCAGAAAGAAAACACAACAAAATGGATGTTTCAGACCAATGCTTTAACTGTTTTATTAATAAGTATCTTTAGAGTTGGCCACCTGAAAGAAAGACTGAGTTATTCATACAAAGCTGATAATTCCCAAATATCAAGTCAAGTCTCTGAAAACAAACCAAAAAACCTTGTATCTTTAAAGGCAACATAGTTTGGTTTTTATTATTATTATTATTATTATTATAAATAGCTTTGTTTCATTTTTAACAGGCGGTATAGAATATTTTTTGCTTTAATGCGCTCCAGGAAGTGAAAACCTTTGAATTCTTTCTGAGGTTGGAGTGCTAGGGTATGCCCAAGTATGCACAAGAAAAAGAGCACTTCCTTACAAACCTTGCCCTTGTTAAATTTCTGAATGCATCCTATTCACAAAATTAATTGCAACATTAAAACAAAAGATCTAAGTCTTAAACGGCAGCTTAGATTTGGAAATACTTTTAAATCCTAAAATTGCTCTGGCCTTATTAGTTTTATTGAAAACATCGTTGCTTGGTCAATTAGCACTAGTCTTGAAGCATCATCAGACTATGTTGCTTAATGCACCAAAATTAAATCTATGACCCAGCCTCTCCCTAAAAACCAACTGAAATGCAACAGTGATCAAACTCTGTAGTAAAATAACTCTGACCAATGTTATCAACCAAGTGGATTATAGTTTATTTTTCACGCATCTTTAAAATTTGCCTGGGCAGTGCAGATCTACTCTGCAAAAGCATCATCTCCAAAGAAAGAATAGTGTTTCTCAAATACTACACTGGAGTTTAAGACCTCCATTACCTGTGAGCAACATGACTGTCCCCATAGACCAGGGGTGTGATTTGCTGGTAATGCTGCAATGACCCAGAGTAAGCAACAGGAGCTACTGATGAACCAGAAAGGACAAGAGAAAGAAACAGAATCCATGTTTCACATCAGTGTGTTGCACACAAAAGAAAATCTCCATTTTGCTTTCTGCAACTACAGTTTTGCAAGCATTTCTGCTGGCAGCACTGCCAGCTCAGGCTCTGGTTTCCTCTAAATTCTTTCTTATTTACACCTTTACACTTGTCTGAGAAGCTGTCTAGTAAATGGCACCAGGCAACCAATTTGCACTACACACAAGGAAACACAACTAATTCCTAGCTTGGGCCAGCTCTCTGATCCAGTTCAGTTGTACTGTGAACAGAAGCAGGAACAGGGAAGGTGGAGCCAAGTCTACCCTGCTGCAGCCAGCCCTGTCAATGAAAGCAAGGTAAATCAAACCATGGGTATAGGTGTCACCAGATTGTGGGAAGCCAACAAAGATGCTGAAAAAAACCACCTCCATTCTGTAACTTGATTACTGTTGTGATGACTCTGGTTAGGAGTGGGAGGCTGGAAACAGGATGAGTATTTTTTATATAATCAACATTAGCTTTGAGGATTGGGCAGAGATATATTTTTCAAACAGCCATGCTGCTGACAAAGCACCTATTTGCAGCAGGTAACATACTTCTTCCTCTCCCCAGTCCAGGGTAATGTGAACTGGTTACACATCCACATTAACTTTACATTACAACTTCCAGGCCAGTAGTTTCAGCCACCATTAATTATTTTACAATCTGGAAGACATGCCAAAGCAGTTATTAGTTTGTAGTGCAGTCTGCACAGCAAGCTCACTGCCCAGGTGCCTTGGGCCCACTGACAGGATGTGCACCCACAGGCTGGACCTGGATCCCTTCTGGAGCTTTGTATTTCAACTTAGGCTTCATTAAAGAGATGTTATACATAATTCTCCCCTGCTGACTCGGCTTCTCATAATGAAAAGTACCTAAGAGGTACACTGATCCAACGTTTTGAGAAGACTGAAATCTGCCTCTGATAAGGAGCAGTTAATTCAATCACAGAGGTGTATCACCAAGCTTTTAAAACAAAGAAACTTTCCTTGTTGTTTTTTTTTTTTTGGTTGTTGTTATTTTTCAACTGTGTTCTTAGCTTTCCTAGCTGCAAAGACAAACTCATGTGGCTCTGATCACTATGGACAGAGTCCAACTCCTCCTTCTTTCGCTCCTAGTCATGGATATTGCTGCCATTCCCCAAGATGGGTCTGCTGACACAGCTCTCTGCTGCTGAAGGAAGAAATTGTGTACCCCTCCTTCCTTCCTCTACCGTCACTGCAAAGCTGCACTGGCATTTGTGCTACCAGCACAAACAAATCTCAATCACCAACCAATTCAGCTCACTCATGCAGGAGAAAATTATCTACTAAAAATGTTCTCTCCTGGGTTAGTGATTTAACTGGGTTATTAGGTTTTGTATACAATCAACACCACAGACAATGTAAAGGGATGGTCCAGCACCACACAGCCACGAGCAGGAGGGAGACAGCAAGACTCTGTCTCCTGAGAGCCACATGCAGCTGTATCAGCTCAGACAAAACCACAGCAACAGATTACTTTTGCTGGTTATACTGTGGCATTAGTACACAATACCCTTTCCTCCCTTTTTATCTCTCAGAATTTTCCTATCAGTACAAAAGGAAAATTTGGATGAGTTCCACAAAGAGGGCAGGGGTTCTACACCTACAGTAATGCCCTAGGCTTTTTTTTTTCCAAGAGAAAGAAAGCTGTCAACAATCCAGAAAGGTGTAAATTTACAAATCCTGCTCATGTTGTAGGCTACTTGGAGCAATGGACAGGCACCAGTGGATTTTGAGGCTAGGCCAGCTACACACAGCCAGATGCTGTGTCATCAGAAAAAAAAAGGCAAGAAAATAATGCTTCCCATCCATTATTTAATGGGGTATAAAAGATGATGAGAGAGATTTTACAGATGAGAAGAGATTTTGACATTCAAGCCCAAGGAAAGGTGCAAGGGGAAATAAAATCCAACTGATGATGGAACAGCATAGAGAATGAGAGATTTAAGGCAGCACCTATAAGAAAAGTGCATGTAATATTGGACCCAAAATGTCACAGGAGGTTGCAGTGTTTCTGAAGAGATGATTAAAATATGACAGCAAAGAGCTGCAGTGAACAGCAACAGGTGAACTGAAGATGTGAAGAATTAAAAAAAAAAGGAAGTGCACAAAGAACTTGCTAAAAAAACACACACAAAAGGTGTTTGAGACAAGTAAATAGGCAGCACAACAAATCAGTTTAATACATGATATTGAAGTTTGGGAACAGCTGTTGCTCATGTTCATTTGCTCATGGTTAGCACATGTAAGAACTTAGCTGAATGATCCAGCTCTCTGGCAAGAAGAACCCCAGCAGGATCTGTGTCATCCAGCTTAGTTATAAACACAGGGATAATTTAAAAATTTTTACATAGACTGCACTGTCTCATTCAGCAGCAGAGCTGATTGAGCCGCCCTTATCTCCCTGCTCATTCCAGCCCCATCCCTTCCCCTGACTATGCTGGTACAGCTCCTGTGCAGCCATGCAGCAATCAGGGCAGGGAATGATCCAGGTGAAAATGAACCAGGCTCCACACCTCTCAAACAGCTGGACCATTTCCCCATGCAGCAGCCCAAGCATTTGTGAGAGTGCAATGGAAAAGACAGGGAAGATGCTTTGGCCAGTATTACTACCAAAAAATGCTATGAGGAACTATGATTTCAGTTCATCAGCCAGGAGATAAGCTTCAAGAATTCCTGAATTTCTTAGGCTACCTGCTCTTTTGTGAGTTTAGAAATCTACCTGAAAAACTTTCTGCCTAAAGAAGAAAATACAACCTGGCTTCAGTTCTGCCATGTGCAGGGAAAAGGAGTTTTCCTGATAACCTCAGTGACTAAACAGGCTATCACTGAACACTTAAAAGATCAGAGATTTTTACAAACCACTTTAACTCTCCCCTCCAAAAAGTGTGAAAGCATCAAGGATAGAGATTTTTATTTCAGTTTCCTGAACCAAGGTAGGTTCAAAATAGTTCACTGTAAGGCTTCCTACAACTGTGTCTCAAGTAGCCAGTGTACTCTGTCAGAGAACAACTGAAAAGTAACAAAATCCAGAACAGCAATTGGCAGGACACTCCTATCTTCAGAACTATTTTTCCATCTTTCACCTAAAGGTCTTTTTTTTGCAAAATATCAACTCTTACAATATTCTTAGAACAAAAATAGGAATGCTTATTATCTTAGGATAATATCCTGTACCTCTCTGCACTCTACTCAAAAATCACTGCAAGTAATTAACAAGTATCAGTGCTGCTTTAAACTTGTGTGTATGTACATGTTAGGTAAACATATACATGCATCCAAGCAGGAACATGCTTCCTCCAAATTCTTTATCCTCTCACCTTAAAGTGCCTCTTCCAACACTGAGTTTTCTACTCTTTCCACTTGACACATAATACTATAAATCCAGCACTGCCAGACAAAAACAGCAGCAGACTTCTTGGCTAGTTTTGAGTGCTCTTTTTACCTGAAAGGCCAACTAGAGCCTGGCACATTTTCACCTCCTGTGCAGCTGACAAGGCTGTTTCAGAAATATGTAAAGCTGGAAGGTGTTGTATTTGTTCTCACTCACCTTTTTTAATTGCAGTACTATCAAGTGATCTAAAAGCTTTGAAGAACAAAATAGGTATCAATGCCTTCATGTTGGGAGATGTACATAGATCATTAATGGCAGGCTGCTCAGGTTTTCATAATCACTACGAAATATGACCTCAGACTGCAGACAAGGCAACACAATTTCAGTAAAAAAAAAAAAAATCACTGCCTTGTCATGAACTTCAGCTGTATGCAGGTAGGTACCAGAGAACTCAAAGGAAATTGGGTAGGGTTGTTTCTGTAGATGAGGATTGCTGTCACGTCCCACAAAACTAACTTTAGTTAGATTAGTGGCAGAAAGCTAACACGGCCTTCTCACTGCACAAAAGCTTTGAGAGGTGTGGCATGAGTAACTGATCTCCACTTGCTTCCAGAGATCCAAAAATAGAGGTGAAGTGTGAATATCCCATTTGTTTCAAAACGGTGCCAACAGAAATTCCCAGTTGGGGCCTTGTCTCCTATCAAAATATGCACCTACAGAGCTGGAGCTGCACTTAGGCAAGAAGAGGCTGCTTCTCACTGCAGCAGAACAGCTACTCTGCAGAGTAAGATTTACAGGAGATTTTGCATAGCAAGAGCTGTGCTGGTGCAGGTTTCCAAGAAACAGCCAGACTGGTGACTTGACAGTCTAAATGAGATGTTTCTAAATTTTCTGTATCAGCAAACCCCTCTCCCCTTTTAGACCTTTGGGGTGTTTTTTGTGTTGGATTTTTTTGTTTGTTTACTTTTTTGTTTGTTTACTGGTTCTTTACTTTTTTTACCCAGAGTAGTAGACACACATATCACCAAACCTATGAGAAAAAATATAAATTAGATGCAGACTGTTCAGTGCAGATCCAAACACCATATTGAGAGCACCAATCTGAATACTGGTATTCCCTCAATTAAAGCATTAAAAATGATTATACTCTTCTTTACTACCTGCAACAATTTCATTTTAGGTCACATGTAAGTGATGCTTAGCAAATACACAACCACCTCTCCATTCCCTTTTCTCCTTGACCTGTGAGGGGACAAAGCTGGTGAGGAAATGCAGAGATCTGTGTTTGAAAACATGGACCTGAGAGTCTTTCACTCTATTATGAAATAGAATAAAATGAAATGTTTTTCTAAAACTACAAAAAACAACAAGCAAGGATTTTCTGTCCCATTTTTGTATTTACAATGTAGTGCGTATTCCATCAAACCAAGAATGAATGAAATACACCAACAATTACACTCTCTTTAATCACTATCAACAGCTACAATGCTTACTGAAGTCCTCAGATGTCTATTAATCCCTTTAAAGTTTAAAAACCCTCTTCTCATGTTGGTATTACACAGTGAAGTTATGTAGAGCATCTTTGGCCTTCATTTCAAAAGAAGTGGTGGAAGCGACAGAAAACAGAAATTCACATACAAGGAAGTATACATGTGAATTACAAATATCCATTCTGAACAAAACCTATTTCAGTGACTTCGTATTTTACTGCATAAATCCACATTTGTCAATACAAGAAAGAAAGGATGCAAGCAGAGTCTCAAAAGTCCTGTATTCTAAAATAGTGTTTAGTGGTGGTCAGCATGGGACTAAACAGAGACACATGATATTTCTAAGAAGCCTCTAGTCTTTTATTTAAGAAATAGGAAACATGTTTCTAACCCCAGGGAGGGAAAACCCCCCCCCCCCAAAAAAAAGACAGGTGTTACTCCAGAAGCAGATTGTGAGCCAGCATTCCAATATTTAAGAGAAAGAAACAAAAATTTTAAAAGTGTTTCATGAAAAAAAAATCATATGACCATTTAAAACTTTTTATCCCTGTATACATTTAAGAGGTGTAACAACCTTTGCTCAAAAAGTTTTTTAAGTCTGCCACGTTGTTTTTGCTTACTACTGCAACACAAAATTGCAGATATCCAGGATTTGAAAGTAGAACAAAGTCAAAACACTGTCTTCTATTCTAGGCAAGAAAAGAGGAAAAAAAGCCCCCAGCTGCAGCAAGGCAAGGCTGGTGTAAGGTGGAAAAAGGCATGTGAGCTGACATTTGCTATCAAAGCTGGGATAGAGGTCAAATCCTGTTCGCTGTGCAGCACCCAAGTCTGTGGAAAACTGGCAAAAGCAAATCCCAAACCGAGATTTACCAGCCGCAGCCTGGCTCAAGTTCACTTTGGGTTAAAAATACTACCGGGGAGAAGCAGCGCGGCAAGAGGGAACCGTATCCCTGTTACGTGACCTGCGCGCCGGGCTCGGGCTGCGCCCGCGGGTCCCGCCCGGAGCGCGGTGTTGGGTGACCGGCACCTCTGCCCGGCGCGGCCTCCCGGAGACGGAGTAACAGCGAACCGCCGGACCAAGCGCTGCCCCGGCTTCCGAGCACAGATTTTATTAAAAGCTTCTCGTTACGGAGCCGGGGAGCGCCCCACGCACTCGTGTCCATCACGGCGGGAGTCTGTTTGTTTATCCGTACGGCGCGCTCGGGGTGCCGGGGAAGCGGAACTCCGGCGGGCGCGGGGGGCCGCGGCGGCCCCGCGGGAGGGTCCCCGGAGCCCGGCGGGGCCGGGGGCGGCAGCGGGGGAGCGAGAGCCGGAGCGCACACGGCGGGGAGGGGG
>VYZP01037002.1:30467-86296 GCA_013400635.1 Hypocryptadius cinnamomeus | reverse complement strand
GAAGCTCGCGAGCGCTCACGGAAGCGGCTGAGGGGCGGCGGAGGCCTCGGCTTCAGCGCGGAGTCACCGAATCCACTGGGTTGGAAAATACCTGTGAGATCAGCGAGTCTCACCTGTGACTGAACGCCACCATGCCAACTAGATCATGGCACTGAATGTTTAAGTTCCTTAAACACCTCCGGGAACGGTGACTCCACCACCTCCCTGGGCAGCCCATTCCAGTATCTAATCACTCTGTGAAGAACTACTCCCTTATGTCCAACCTAAACCTGCCCAGGCTCAGCTTAAGACTGTGTCCTCTTGTCCTGTTGCTGGTTGCTTGGGAAAGAATCCGACCCTCATGTGGCTATGCCCTCCGTTCAGGGTGTAGCTGAGAGTGAGAAGGTCCCCCCGAGCCTCCTTTCCTCCAGGCTAGACCGCTCTCCCTCAGCCACTCCTCACAGGACTTGTGCTCCAGCCTCTTCACCAGCTCCATTCTCTGGACACACTCCAGCACTTCAAAGCCTTTCCCGAACAGAAGGGCCCAGAACTGGACACAGCATTCAAGGAGTGGCCTTATCCGTGCCAAGTCCAGGGGGACAATCAGTGTCCTGGTCCTGCTGGCCACGCAATTCTGGGTACAGGTCAGGATGCCACTGGCCTCCCGGGCCACCTGGGGACACTGGCTCATGCTCAGCAGCTGTCGACCAGTGCCCCAGGTACTTTCCTGCTGAGCGGCTTTCCAGCCGCTCTGCCACAGCATGCAGAGCTGTATGGGTTTGTTGTGACCCAAGGGCAGGACCTGGCACTTGGTCTTGTTGAATCTCATGCCACTTGTCTCACCATTGATCCACCCTGCCCAGATTACTCTGCATAGCCTTCCAGCACTTCAGCAGATCAGCAGTCTCACCCAGCTTGGTGTTGTCTGCTAATTTGCTAATGGTAGACTCAAGCCCTCACCCAAATCATCAATAAGGATACTGAATCGAACTGGGCTCTGTACTGTCCTTGGGGGACACCACTAGTGACTGGATCCCAGCTGGATGCAGCACTGTTCATCACCACTCTCTGGGCCCACCCATCCAGCCAGTTAGCCTAATGAGGAGTGCACCTGTCCCCATCATGGGCTGCCAGCTCTTCCAGGAGTATGCCTGGGAGATGGTATCAAAGTACCAGGCATGTCCCCTCAAACACATTGGTGCCATGGGGGACCTGCTACCCCCAGCTCCGCCGGGCTGTATCTCTCCATGGGCACCCCCTCCCTGTGTGCCCCACTGCTGGAGCCGCTGCCCAGACCCCCTTCCTCATCCCCCAGTGTCACCCCAACACCCAACCACCTCTCCCTTTGCAGGCACCGTATGGCAGGTAAGGTGCCATAGCCAGGCCATGCTGCTTTCAATGCACCTTGGCTTCCTGGTGTCCCTGCTGTGCCCTCCCCATGTGGTCCTTCAGGTTATTCCTCTAAACTTCCCTCTGCTGCCTTGTTTTTACTCCAGCCTGCAACTCCCATCCTGCTGCCTGCCCTCTCTGGCCCTGTGGCCAGCCCTTGCAGCCCAAAACCAGGCACAGGGTGACTGCTGCTCCATCACGACACAATATTCCCTTGGAAAACGCCAGCCCTGAGCTACTGCCCCCACTGGTGCTTGGAGGTGGCAGAGGTGAGGCCACCAGGCACCTAAGCTATCAAACCACTATATTTAGAGTAGCTGGAGGCAAGGTGGGGTTTGCACACATGGCACCCATTCCCTGCGTTGCCACCTCTCAGGAGGGACAGAAGTTGGCAGCACAGGGCAGAGGACCAGCTATGTGTTTGTGCCTTGCCAAAGAGGAGCAGCCATGTGCTGTGGTCCTCAATCTCATCTGCAGCGCCAGTGTGATGTCTGTCACTGGGGATTTCAAATGCTGGACAGGTGAAATGTTTCTGGGAAAGGTGTTTCAAAGAGCTGCTGCCACCAGGGAGCAGGGAAAGAGCCAGCGGTGCTCCAGCCGGGTGAGTCCATCGCTATCTTTTGTTCACAAATACAGCTGAATTCACTCAATCATGCACCCTGAAGAATGGACTGCTCCAACTACAACCAGATAAAAACTGTCTGTACTCAGAAAAGCTGCTTTTCATTTCCCAAGGCCTCAAGATGGCACTACATAACAAGATTTGAAGCTCCAAATCCCGTTCATTTTTGCAGCTGGCCCTGCACGACATGGCATTGGTGTGCCATTTAGTTCAGTTCATCTCGAGTCTTGTTTTCTCAAAAAGGTTGAACTGATTTTACTTATGCTGAGTTTCATCTATTCCCCCCAAAATTGCAAGAGATGGTGCAAGGAGTGATAACAGCTGTACTTTGATTACAGTTATTCTAAAATAAACCATTGATATTTTAAAAAAAGAGGTAGCTCAGGTTAAACAGCTAACATGTACTATGGCTTGAGCCACAGGTCATTTTCTGCTTCTGCTGCACTTTTTCCTCTGTCTTGCCTGCAGACAGGAGCTCCAAGGCTGCAGGACAGTGTAGCCCTGGCTGCCATCAGTTTTTGCTCCAGCTGTTGTGGACCTCTGCTTTGGCTCATAACCATTCCCATCTGCAGTGTATGGCTGACATAACTTTTGGAAATTATTTTTATTTTTTAGAGTCTGCTAGGATATGAAAATCTCCCTGCACTAAATAGGTCTTTTACAACTCCTTTTGGGAGCAGAATGTTTCTTCCACTTAAAGCTTTTGAGACCAGCAAGAAATCTAAACTCAATGTTCTTGATTTGGTCCATTCAGTGGCAGTGAATGAAAATGCTTCTCACTCCAAATCACCATTAGAAGTGAAAAAGGCTTGTCTTACCATCACATCCTTCTCATTTCACAGGATACTGAGGTAGAGGGTTCTTTTTGATAGTGTTTTGGCATTTGAATTCTAGGCCCGTTGCTCAGTTTTAATATTTTAATGTGTGTTTAATAAAGTATCTTCTCTGCATTTTGTTATCATGTACAGATGTAAATTAAACTAGGTAATTAAAAAGATGTTTTAATTCGTCTAAAACATTAACATTTTTACAGTTTGCTAGAACTTCTGCATTTCCAGAAGTGATTCCCAGATCAAAGTATAAGGATTCATCCTTTGTGCTCCTTTTAGTAGTAAAGTACTTTGTGTGAGAAAATATTTATTATGAGCAGAAGAAATGTAGCCATCTGAGTGTCACTTGTTTGACTCATGGATTTCTTTAACTCCTTCTCTTTGCCCTTTATGTTAATGTTTGTATTTTATCAGCTTTTTTTGCTCATATGAGTGACAAAAATCACGTACATTTACCACCCATACATGTTTCCCAGAAACTGAATTGCTTGCCCCTGTGTAGCAAGCCTAAAGAATCACAACAATCAGAATTTAAGTGAATAAATTCTGGTCCTTGAAAGGCGAACAAAGTGTAATAACCAGATGTCAGCGTAAGGCTCCCGTCAGAAACCTGGGCAACGCTCGCAGCCTGAGCCATGAGAGCGCCGCTGCTTCCTCCAGACGGGGCAGGGCTGCCTTTATGCAGCTGCACAGCTCCTGTGCCTCTGATCCTGCTGCCCCTTTGGGCCCGAGGGCACCCTGCTGGCTCTGCCAGTCCTGCTCTCGCTCACAGCTCCCTGGCAGCTCCTCAGCACTTTCCTGAGAGTCTGTCAGCTCATGAGGAGTTTGTACAGGGCATCTTGAGCAGTGGCTACGTCTCTGTCAGCCGGTGTAGGCTCCCCATGTAACAGCTCAAGAGAGCAATTGATGTCAGACTTAAAGAAATGCCTCAATAGGCCAGATGCCTGAAGGGTGTTAAGACTACACCCAGTGTTGTGTATCTCCATCTCTTGTACCGTCACAGAGGCTTAAACCCTGGATGGATGTGAGCTGGATTCATGCTTGCTTGATACTGGCTCAGTGGCAGGGCTGTGTGGAGATCTCACACACAGCTGCTGTGGAACCTTCTGACAGCTGTTTTGCACATTCCTCCTTCCCTTCCGAGCAAAATTCGGGCACAGAGCAAACTTGGAACTTCTTTGGGAGAGGGAACAAAAGTCTAAGTTGCAAAACCCCCTTCTCTCACTGACATTGACACCTTCCTTTCACGGATGCCTCTTGGGAAATCTGTAGAAAAGAGGATAGGAACCATGTGCCAATTACCTACAAAATCCAACAGGGAGAGGCTGACTTGGAGAGTGAATTGGAATGCTCAGCAGTTTTCTTCTTCATCAGCAAAAGTTTGCTTGACGATGAGTGAAACCCAGCAAGATTAATTACTTTTCTTACAATTAAGCCTCAGAGGCAAATTCATTAGTTTTCAGCTTCCAGGTTGGTTACCCTGGGCAGCGGACTCCTTGTATGCAACATTGCAATTGATGGCCCATGGCCCAGGGTCCATAGAGGCTAACGAGTGACATGGAGATCAAGAAAGGTTTGTGCTTGGCTCTGTGGTGTGGCAGAGTCACAATGCACACGATGTCGTCTGGAGCAGTCAGTGCTGCTGCACTGGTAGCATGAAAGACAATAATTATTGTGGAAACACAGAAGCACATCCGTTTTTAGTCTACATACAGCTGTAAATACAGCAACACAGAAGTATTTTCTGCAGGCCACAGGAATCCTTGAGAGTGATTTATAACAAAAGAATCTTTTGGTATCAAACACTCACTGACAATTTCTAGAGGACCACTGTGCTCTGCCAGTGCAGAAACAGAGAGTGTTTTGTACAAATATGGCATTAAGCACAAGTATTGCTGGGGAGGAAAGAACGCAGAGAAGGCAAGGTGTGCTCTGGGGATTTGCAGCTGTGTACACTAATGGATATTCACCCAAGAAAATGGAGAGTATTTGCAAAAAATGAATGTGGAGGGTGACAGATATTACGTTAGACAGTAAAGCATCCAGCACTTTTCACTGTACAGAGTATTGCATTGCAATTTCCAGCCTATACAAACTGACCAACTGATTTTAAAGCAGATGTAAGAGAAGGCAGGGTTGCATCCACACCCCTGTGATGGACATGGACATTCAGTAGCACAGACAAAGCTCTGAACTGGTGCTGACTTTCTGAGGATGATGAAGATAATAAAGAGGTGTTATGCTGAAATCCAATGACTAAGGCATGCCAGTCCTCCATTTCAGCCTCTGCCTCTGAGATAGATGGAGGCTTAACTCCAAACTCTCATACAGAGCATTCTATCATTTCATAGCCTCTCAGGATCAGCTAGAACTGCTTACTCATCAGGATATGGACAAAACCCTACAGGTTTAGTATCTGCCACAGAGAACAAGATTCACTGGACTCCCTGAGCACTTTATTACAGAACTAGGTCTAAATTCACAGTTAACTCAGAACAAAGTAACTGATAATAGAAATGGTTTTTCAACATCATACCACTTAAAGTTAACGATCTGCAGCTCAGGTCTGCCCTTACTGCTCTCTGACATTCATCATTGCTAATAGTAATAAATCTTCCTGGCCAAATACAGGCTTTACAAGCAGGCAGATTGCATGCTCAATTAGCCCAAGGAAATTGGTCACTTTGCTTAACCTCTGCTGTTTGAAATATGGAGTCCCACTGCTGCACCATCCTGCTGGAGCAGCATCACGTCTCTTCCACTGATGGAGCAGCCGGGGAGGGGAAATCCTCTGCCCTGAGTGGGGGATTCAGCTGTTCCCCACCACCCATCTCCTTGTGTGGAGCAGAGGACCTGCCCAGCTCACAGGCTGCTGCAGCAGGGTTTGCCTGCTCTGGCCAGCACAGCCATTACTTAGGGAGCTCTGAGTGCTTTGGTTACATTCTGTGCTAAATAACAGCCCATTTCTGAATTATCAAATATCACCTCTCCCAGAAGCAGAGGCGATGTTTCAAGGGCAGGAGTGTGGGAACAGATAAGCACAAGCAGCTTTTTGACACTTTGACAGTGTGCTGTGTTTTCTAAGGGTAGCCAGAAAAATAAATCTGGCTTTTTGAGCACACTGCAGAAAGCCCAGCCCAGCCCACTGTCTCCATGCAGACTAAGAAAAAGTCTAGGCTTTCCATTCAATCCATGAAAAATCCATGAAAAATGCCTTCTGAATATTTTCTTCCAATTATAGCTTCACTTTTCTCTGTCTTCCTCATTAAGCTGAATTTCTTCTCACTTTGCTTGAGGCCTGTTTAACGATTTCTCATTTTGGTTACTTTGTTCTGAGAATTTGGACCAGATTCTTCACACAATGTCTTCTCATTGCAGAGACATCCTCGCTTATGTAACCCAGGCTTCTGAGGACCCCCACTCCTTATCCAAATATAAATGATGACCTGTGTTCTCACTAGACCCTCTTGTCACCAGGCTGCCTCCTTTGCCGGTATCTCTGTCCCCTCTGACTTAGTGAAGGTGTGACTTTGGCTCAGCACTGCAGGGCCAGCTCAGGTACAACCTGTTGGCCTCCCTCTTCTGCGCTGCTTTCCCTGCCTTAGGATCGACAGATGCTGGCCCTGCAGAAGCGCGGTGGTTGTTGTTGTTGTTATCCCATCTTATGGCAAGTCCCTCATGCGCCAGATGTCAGCAAAACTGCTTTGGGCTGAACCTCTAAAGGTCACATAAGCTTTAAAGAGCATCTTGTGTTTTCATGTGACAGATTGTCACACAGAAGGGAGGACTGCAATGAATTGGTGACCAGGGAGGGGCTTAGACATGCTGTAAATACCTGGTACCTCTTCAAACAATGGTGACTGTTTTCTTGCCTATTAAGCCCTTTTATCACATACTTCATGGCTTGTGGACCTGGGTATGCTCAAAAAGTTTCTGTTGCTTCAAGAGCTAGAAAAAGCTGTGGTTGGTATAATTAGCACTCAATAAGGTGTACTAGGCATGGCAAATATAATACGAATGGGTTACTGACCTGGCACTGCAGTGTACCTGGGACCCTGCATGCCATGAAGCAATTGCTGTCATGAGGCCACATTGGCCCTGCACACGAGGGAGAAGGGGCTGGGGCGTTCTCAGTAGCACACCAGTTGGAGAGCTTTTCCTTTCAAAGAAGAGTGGGATTTCATCAGCTGCACATGGAGGAAAAAGCTGCTGGTATGAGACACAGTGGAAGTGAAAGCCAAAATGAGAAACCAAAGCAAACAGTAAATTCTGTCAGGGTGAAAAGGGAAGAGAAAGGGAAATTAGGGAATAATTCCTGGAAATGCCCTCAGCTTTGGCCCTAAGTGCCTATATTTTAACTCAGAGATGGATGTTGAGACTGGTAGATTCTATATCACTCTGATGTTAAATACCCCATTTCTATCTGCACAGCCTGCTGGTTTTGAGCCTGTTCCTACATATAGAAAATATTACTTAGACTGACCGCACAATTTGAAAAAAATGAATTTTACCCCTCAAGAAGCTAGCAAACACTAATTTGATGAATAATTGTGGTTCTGGAAGAAAGAGAAGAGCTGGTGTGTGGTGTTTGGTTTCAATATCACTATCTCACAGTCTTGGTTAAACAAAAGTCCATGTACATTCAGCAGCTCCATTTCTTAGCGTGTCCACTTAGAATAAACTCAGGCTGCAGGATTTAGGGAAAGGAGGGAGAGGTTGTTTAAAAAAGAAAAATATAGTGAAAACATATAAAAAGTAGTGCAGGTTCATCTGAAATAAAATGCAGGCAAAAAAGAGGGTGGATGGAAGAAAATAATGATTACCATTAGCCCTCTTTGGTCTCCATAGCAGGCGTGTGCTATCTATTACTAATTTAGCTGACGAGAGAGCCACAATTTCTTTAAAATATGCCAGGACTCCAGTCTGTCTCTCAGCCTGTAATATCCAAACAACAAATTGGGTCCCAGCTGGGATGTGTTTATCAGCTTAAAAAGAACTGATTTTCTCGTCCACAGTCAGAAGGAAAGCGTTGTCTGACAACATGAACCAAGATCAATGCTCTCCCCAAACTCCCTGCAAATGGGCAGTTTTGGCTATTGGATTGTCCAGATACTGATTCTGGCTCTGCAGCTTTAACTCTGCCCGGTTTCTGGCAGCCCATCACCATTGTCCATCCCCATCCCCATCATCCATCCCACCAGCAGGGTCCATCATCACCTTTTATCCACCTCCCACATCTTCTGCAGAACTAATTAGGCTTCCACCTCTCTGCCCAGAGGCACTGGCTTAAGTGAAAATGAGTCTAAGCTGCTTTGAATCAGAAACAGGCAAGCAGGAAGTCTTGGTCCAGATAACTGGGTTTAGCCTTTTTGTGTGTGTGTGTGCTTATTCTTGCCTATTGTCTTTCAGGTTGATTTTTATGGACTGCTAACTATTAAAGCACAGTGATTTGTACAATGCTTCCATTAGCCTTGCTATTATGTGTAGGTAAGAATGAGATACTGTATCTAATCACAAGTATTTATTTATCCAATGATATAACATATTTACTTGTGTGGCTATATAACATACAATTTAATTTGTTCTATGAAAATAGTGAGCCTTCCTTACTAGATTTGTGTCAAAGCATCTGAACATAAATTGGAATTCAAATAAAAAATCACATTACTTTAAAGTATTCTTATTTAACTATTGATAAAATAGCTCAGATGGGCACAGTGTAAATGACAGTAAAATTGGCATTTACAACAGCCCTATTAGACAAAAGGGAATTGGACTGAGAGAAGCAAATCGATTTTTTTCTACTCTGTGCTTGAAGCAAAAACTGTGTAGAGAGGAATTTACTAATTTAGAAAATCTTAGTCAGTTAATTGGGGTACAAATGTTTGCTTTCTCCCTCTGTCTGTCCCTCTGTGGGTGATTTCCCTGGGGTGTAGGTGAGGGCTGTGGTGGGAAGGGGCCTCTAGCCCTCCCCAAGGACCCTGTCTGACCTGGTGTCCCCTCTTTGAGATGATGACCCTCAGTCCCACTGCAGTGACCCTCACATGCCACTGCTGGGAGCACACTCAGCAGCGTTTTCAGCACTGCCTGGGGGCTCCTGGTGCTGCACCTGCCTTGTCTGCTGCTCCCGGCAGCCCCAGTGAGAGCTGGGGAAACGACCCTGGGATGTCTGCGTGAAAATCTGCACCACAAATCAGCACCTGAAAAGCAGCTCCTCACCTCAATTTATATGCAAAGCATCCTTTTTATTTTTTTTTTATTTGTTTGTTTTTTGGACAGCCCCTGCTGGTATCATGCAACTGTAGAAATGCTTGTTTCCTTCCCATTCTGCAGTTCCCCCAAACCCCAAGGGTACAAAGGTCTTGTGTTTCCAGGCCCCCAGCCACAACCAATGGCTGGCTGTGAGGTGCTCTGTGGGTGTCCAGCCGTGGGTTGTACCTGCTGCCCAGCTGTGGGTGTGGAGCCATGGGATTCACAGCGCCAGCCTGGCTGGAGAGCAGCGAGTGGGAGCTGGCTCTGCGTGCAGGAAAAGCGGAGGCTACTGACTGCAGATCCCCTTGGCAAGATAACTATTGATTGCCCCCCTTTCCTCCTCCCTTAACTGGTAAGGTTTGATATAAATGAGTTGCCATGCAGAGCTATACAAAAGGATATTATACGATGGGGAAAAGGCAGAGCCAAGTATTTGGCTGAGTTTAGGCTGTTCTGTGCCTTTCCAAGCACAATAAAATTAACAGAATTATCTCTGTGTGTGCTAGTGCTTGTGGAAGGCTAATGGTGTCAAAATGGCAAAAGAAAATGAGAACAGGTTTGGGAAGGCAGCAGAGTGTTATCTCTAGATGAGAAGATTTGTGGTTTAATTTGAATAGCTTCACCTTGGAAAGATTCTGCTCTGAATGGAGAGTAAGTCATTCTGGGAGAGGAACTCTCCTGGCCATTTCTATCAGTAGGAAGAGAGTAAGAAGAACAGTGGGAAGGATGCTGCTGTATCTGGACGCAGCACATGGAAAGCTGACGTTCCTTAGCAGAGAATATTTCCTCACTTTTATTTAGCTCTGGGGCATGGGTGATCTCTAGCCCTATGCCCATCACACCTGTCTCAATCTGCCAAATACATTTAGCTCTTTTGGGAGCATAAGTAAACAAGCAAAACTTATTTAAATAACCAGTTTGTTTTCATTCGTGGATGCTTTTAGCAGAGAAGGAACAAATTGGACACTACCTATCCACGTTTCTTGCCTCAGTTTGGAGTGTCTGCTGAACCTCATCTGGATGAGTCTTGACTTCTGCAAAATGGAAATGCAGTAGAAGCTTTGTAGTTTACAAAGCCATAGTCAGGTCTGATCTTGCTCCTGATGTCTCCCACCACTGATTCCCATGGCAGACATGAGACCTGCCCTGAGTTACAGCAGTTTTTGTGTTTCTAAGCTCTGAATTTCATCCTCCTCTCATTCTTTGGGCTTGCTGTCACTGTCACTTTGACCATGGCTACATCAACTACATGTCCAAGAAGAAGGTTGGATAAACATCCCAAAGATGCTTTTGTCTTTGAGGCTTGGCCACCCTTATTGTAACTGTGATTTGAGAGGAGCGGGAGGGATCATGAACTGTAGAGTGAGAAAACAATGCAATGCTGCACCATTTCAGTGCCAAATTTCCATGAGTTGGCTGACACAAACATCTCAGCAAGGCAGAAGTGTGGGAGCCATGGGAACCTGAAAATGCAAGAAAAAGCCTCAAACTGCAGTACTGACTCCTAGTGAACAGAAACGAGCTGTTTCTGTAAGCACAATGCCAAAGCTGTATTAGAGTGTGCCAACCACACTCCACGAGGAATAACCTCAGGTTAAACAGCTGCACAGGCCAGATAACCTGGGGTTGGCTTCATCTGAAAAGAGCAGTGGGCTAGGTGCCAGTTACTTAAACAAGTTAAAATTTGGGTGATGGTGTCTGCTCTGTTAGGCAAGCTCACATGAGCTACTCCAGGTCAGACACCTTTGGGGAGGAAGTCAGGTTTTTCCCAGCACTGATTTCTTTGTGCAGGATTCTTGCTTGTTAAGGACATCTCACTTAGCATGGACTGCTATGCAGCCATGGGCCCATCAGTGCTCCAGAGCAGTATCTGCCATGCCTACATTTGGAATGTTAGCAAGCTGCCAAAAATCCTAATAACAGTGCTCTTTGATCATTCCTTTTCCCATCATTTCTCTCATGTCATCTCTGTGGGGAGGCATCTCAGGTGATGGAAGGTTTGTAGGAGGAGGTGGTTTTTCTGATCTGAACAAAGAATACTTGGGCAGATTTTGGTGAAGCCTTCCTCCATGCTGCTGTGCAGGGGTGGCTGCCGAGTGGTCTGTGGGATACCAGCGGTTCCAAAACTCCTCCATCAGCTTTTGCCTGCAGATCTAGTCTTGCTTTTGGGATGGAACACTGGGTTTGTGTAGCAAAGTTTTGGTAGTGGGGGGCTACAAGGGTGACTTCTCTGAGAAGCTGCCAGAAGCTTCTTACGTCCAATGGAGACAGTGCCAGTCGGCTCCAAGACAAACGTGCCTCTGGCCAAAGCTGAGCCCATCAGCAAAGGCTGGTAGTGCCTCTGGGATTACATATTTAATAGCTACAGAGACACAGGTGTTACTGCTACAGGGAAGAAAAATTGCTACAGAAAAAGGTTTGGTTAATCATTAGATTTTCCTGTGACCACCTGCAAGTAAAATCAAACCCTTGGAGTCCTGTTTAAGCAGGGCTTAATGCAAGAAATATTGGAGTGCCATGCCCAGAAGTATGTAGGATGACATAAGTATCTGGGGTTTGGAACACTACCATGAGAAGCTATATGTATACCTTGAGTTACTCTGATAATTCTCTTTGAGTTTGCCACCCTGCTGGGACACCAGCATGATTTCTGTCCCCAGCCTGAGACAGCTTCTGGGAGATCAAGATTGTTATTTTTTTTTCTCCTTTTAAATCTTTCTGAACAAGAACTTATGTGCAGCCTAAGCAAAAAGTCCTGAGGCTGCAAAGAGCAGAGAAAGGAGCTATAATGACCATATATGTTTAATGGCAGGTTGTAAATGACTGGTGATGTTTCAGCTGGAGGTCTTCAGCAGTGGAAGACTTGATCTCAGAGTGGTAGCTGCCACCCATTAGCTGCAAAGAAACAAATGAAAAGACTTCTGCATCTTTGCTTGATGCCTTTTTTATGTCCCAGGTTTGGAGATTTCCCTTGTTCCCGACAAGCAGTCTGTGCTGACAAAAAGGAGAATGGCTGGCAGCCGGCTTCAGTGTGGGAGTCATGCTGCTAGTGCAGCCTGCACGTTCCCAGACTGCTCTCTGGGGACTGGATTCTGCTGTCCTGCCCCCATTGCATTTGGGAAAGAGAGCCAAGCTCCTTCACCCCGTGATCCTTCCTAATTCCTTGTGTGGACAGTCCTGTCCCAAGGGGATAACACTGGCCAGCTGCTTCAACTGAACGTGGGTGCTGGTGATAACATCTGCTGTAACCTTGGTCAGAGCAGGTCGTATCTGTTCCCTTTATCCGCCTTCCTGTCTTTCACCTTCTCCACCTGGATTTGTGCTCATAAAGAAAACAGTAAATTCTCACTGTGTGGCTTTTTTTCCATGCAGTCTGGAGAGTCACACAATTTCTAACCAAGTCAGGAAAAAGATGTAGTTCAGATCAGTCTAGATTGTTTAGCTGGTACAAACTCTCATGGAGTTATTTCATCCTTTCTAAAATAATCCATTTCTAACCAATGCAACAGCAAAAAATTCTGTTTTGAAGAAAAGGCAAAATATTTTGATGCCTTGCTCTGTCACTATGAATGCTTTATGAAAGACATACTTGGGATTTCAGATGATTTATCTCTGGAGTGTTGATTTTGGGGTCGTGTCCATCCAGTGCAGCTCCCTGGCTTGGCAGCCAGCACCCACTCCTGACAGCACCAAGTGCTCTTCCCCTGAGCAGCCAGGACAGGGGTCTGCCTGTGGGAGTTTTGGGGGCTGTGGGTTACCCTGCGTGCTGCCCCTGCACAGCCCTGCCACAATGCATTATCAGGGCAGAGCTGAAGATGGCAGCAGGAATTTGGTTTCTCTTCCTGTATTTTGTCTCCTTGGGAAGCACAGCGCAGAGCTGCTGCAAATGGGGCTGTGATATGGGTTTAATGACATTGTTCCTGGGGTCACTGCAGAGAAAGAAACTTTTCTTCCCTTGCATTTAACCCTATTTCATGCACAAAGGACACTGAAAAAACCCAGAAATCTCCATGTGGGTCTTCAGCTCAGGTGACTGTCTTCTGTAGGGATCCTGCTTTTGATGTGGGGACACAGGCTGTAACCCCAGACCCATGAGCTGCCTGCGTGCCTGTGCTCCCAGACAGACTGACTATCCATTCTGTCTCTGATGGACTTCAGGAACAGGCACCACGTGGGATTGCAGTGCACAGCTAGAAAAAGAAGAAAAGAAATTCAAGGCAAATCTGCATGTGCCTGCTGGATGCCTTGCATACCCACAGGGCTGCTGGCCGAGGGGCTGGCAGCAGGTGGCTGGGGAGGGGGCACTGCCAGGGGTACTGGGGACTGGGGCTTTGCCTTCTCTACCAAGGGGGAATCACAGCATAAGATCTGCTTATATTACAGCAGTAGGCAAAGGAGGGATGCCTGGTGCTCTGCCAAGTTTGCAGTGGTGAGCACTTGACTGTCAAGCCAACAAGAGAGAGGCCAAGGAAAACAGCAGGAACTTTATTCTACATCTTAATTTATTGATGTTTCCTTAATCCTCTCACAGACCTCATCTGTTTGAGAAATCAGGTTCATATGTCACCTGTAATGTCTCCTTCCAGACAAATAGCACCACAGCATCTGCAATTTTCATAAGTGTGTTGCAGTTTGAAGACGAAGATACATGGGACACTTCAGCACAGATTGCTTTTAAGTGCTGCAGGATTTGCCTCATCAACATGAAGGTCTATTCACTGCACAGTGCAGGCTGGTATTAGTTTCAAGTTGCTCAGATGCATCAAAAGCAGAAGAGCCCATTGCTCCAGGCAGGCACTGTCAGCTGATGCATTGCCCAAATCCTCATTTAGAAGGCAGAAATTGAGAGGAAGCCTCAAAAAAGGAAGGGGGAAAAAAGAAAAGAAAAAAAAAAAAAAACCACAAACCCTGTAAACTTTACATAATTTCCTGGGTTTCATTCATTTTACTGTAATTTTACACATGTCTTCACATTAAGAGCTTATATTGTCAGAGGAGCACTCAGGATAAGTAATGTCACTCAACGAGTCACAAATGGAAACCATGTCGGCTGGCATAGCAAAATGGATCTATAACTGGCTTTTTGTCCCTCAATTTGACATGATTTAATTCGATTTCTGTGATTTATGGCTGGGAGGAGGATGCTTGCTGTTCCCCCATTCCCTCCATGCACCCAGGCTTGATGTCTTCTCCTCTTCTGAATATCCTGGCTCTCGGAGGTAGTGAGTGTCTGCAAGGGCAGTACATGTATTTCCGGCCTGAACTGATTTTTAAGGCAGAAACTGGGAGAGAGAATTTTTTTACCTGTCCTCACTGACATCCCAGGATAACATGTATCACTCATGCCAGTCCTGAGTTTGGAGATTATGACGAAACTGCATTTGTAAGAAAAATGAATGAGGCGTTTGGGGTGAGTTATGGAGAGCTGCGAGAATTTACCACCACAGCACGGAGCTGCCAGTGACAGCAGCGGCACCCGGTGCCACTCCAGGCCGCTGCTGCTTGGAAGCCTCCTCTGCATGTTTATTTACTCACTTAGCTCTGACACAAAACCTGCCATGTCGGTGAGTTTCCATGGGCTTCAGTGGGATCAAAGCTGTGACATAAAACAATAAACCGTCTGTAAAATCTCACAAGCTGCTACTTGGGCGAAGAAAGAACCATTGCTGATTTAGCAAGAGGTGTTGCATCCCAGTATCAAATACAATTAAATTCAAGATAATCATGCACATATAGCAGAGGGCCAACACATTCACCTTTATGGATGTAGTGTGTTAAGGTCCCTGCAGCCAGCTGAGGCACTCCTGTTCTTGCTGCCAGTGCAGAGGCAGCACCTTCGATACACCATATGCGTCTGAAAGCTGGAGCTCTTTGCAGCTCACCCTGACTAGAGGTCACAGCATCAATGTATGAATTCCATTTAATTTAACATCACCTCTTCCTCCGTGCCCCTGCCGGCCACTGCAATTTCTGGCCCCCTGGAGAGCAGCAGAGAGCGCTGGCTCCCAGCTACCAGGTCAGCACGGCTGTGCCACAGCTGCCTGCAGGCTGTGTGTTGGTGTGGTGTGCAGGGCAGGGGCCAACCATGGGCACACAGGGGCTCTGCACTCAGCTGGGCACTGCTGTGTGCCACACACCCCTACACGTGTGCACACGGGTGCACGCCGCACTGCTGCTCTAAACTGACCCCAGCTGACAGCACTGGCACGGTAAATCCACGCTGCCAATGGAAAAGCTCTCTTCCTGCTCACCACATGCAGTGCTCTCCCTCTCTTGTGCTGTGACAGGTGTGAGTATGAGCTGCTGACCAGCTGCAGCTCCCAGCAATGATGATTTTGGCACGCAAGGAGGTCCTGGAGCTGCTGGGGTGGAAGGCACCCTATGAAAGGAGAGGTGATCATCCCTCATCTTGCTCATCCCACAGACGCTCATGTCACTAGCTCTGTGAACAGCCTCAGGTAAGCTCTGTCCTGACCTTGCCAGTCAGGATATTAGGAAGACAATATTCCAAGCTACTGTTGTGCATCCTGTGCCCAGGCCATCCTCCAGGCCCCCAAACTACACACCCGTAAAATCTGGGCAAAATTTACTGCTGGCTGTGCAGTAGTAGGACAGACGGACTCCTGCCATGACCCTGGTGGGTCATTCACAGCTTCCTGGTACCCTCTCTCCTTGCTGCATTATGCTTGAGTCATGAATATATGTATTAACTACAGAATAGTCTTAGGCAAACATTTATCTTGCAGAGCAATGGCTGTTGTTAAAGACACTGGGGATGGATGTCTAGGAAAACAAGCCCATTCGAGCATAGCTCTGGAAATGAGGACGTCCTCACAATAATTTTTTCCTTGGGTTAACAGTTTCCAAATAAGCAGGTGAAATGGTCTGAGGTGATTAAAGCAATAGAGAAGATTAGTTTTGTTATATGTAATCACCTTTGCTTCTCTTTTATGTGTGGAGTGATTTTCTCAGCAGGATGTGTTATCTATTTTAGGGAATGCTAGTCTTTTTGTTATTCCTTTTTTTTTTTTTAATGTAAATCAGCTTTTTAATCTTTTTGTGTCGATTTGATAGACTGTAATAGCAAGTCTGTTTGGTAGTAGATTTCCCCCTTCCCCAAGCACTTCTTTGCCTTTAATTGCCTTAATTGTTCTAATTTGAATAAATCTGGGATCACACCTTGGCTTGTGGAAATTTCCTGCAGATCTACAGTGTTCTGCACAGAGCCACTCCATATTTCTCTGTCAGTGCTCTTGGGTGGGATGGCAGGGGATGGGGGGAAGGTGGAAAACTCAGGTGATGCCTGATCTTGGCAATGAGAGGGTACAAGTGCTCCACTAGGCTGGGCTGCATCTTCATCTGAACCTTATTTCAGTCCTGCTCCTACAGCGAGTGGAGACCTCATCCTGCTCCCTGGCTGCCCCCATCTTCTCAAAGAGATTAAGTTTTGGGTTAAATTAGGCTTTTTTACTGTTGCAACTTGTAGCAGTATACGCAGTGCTGGGGCACTCGTTTCTGCAGGATTTCCTCTCCCTGTGCCTCGGAGGAAGGCATGGATTGAAAGTGCTTATTTTAAGTGACACAAAGCAGTTGCTTCCTCTTTCAACAGTGCTTAGCTCTGTTGCCCCCAACACTCTCCTCATTTTGGAGGGAGGATGCTCCTAGGGGATGTTCCTGTCCGATCCCTGTGCTGCTCATTGCCTCGGGAAGCTGCAGACCTTGAGCTGTCGCTCCACTTTGGATTGCAGACAGAAAGAAGGGAAAGGTGTAACCTGGCATCCTTGTGCATTTCATTGATGAGCTGAGATAATTTTACCCTGACAAAAAAACATATGTCCATCAATCCCTAGACCTTGGTGGGTATCCTCACTGAAAGATGCAACAAGGATATAATGCCTCCATCAGTACGGGATCTGATCATGGTGGTGTGTGAGCTGATACAGCCTGTCAGGTACATGACAGGGTGGAGAAGAGCCTGAGAAATGATTTCTTATAGATCACTTGGAAAACAGTCCCCAGATCAGCCCAGATGAGAAGGGCTCCCTTGGGAGCACTGGGAAATGAGCATTCATCTGTCAGGGATGTCTTCAGGAGGTGGAAATGGCTGTGGGCCTCCTCCTGTGCTCCCTGGCCTGGACAGGGGGACCTGCAGATGGTGATGGGTCCCTGCATGTGGGGTGTTGCCTGCACTGGGAAGCTCCAGAATCAGTGAGGAGGTAGAGAGAGGCTTTATTTCCAAAGGAATTGTGTCCAGAAGGCATAGGGCAGCACAGAGGAGCCAGTCCTCCTTGCTCAGTCTGTCCCCATGCCATCCAACCCAAAAGCTGCTGGGATTGGGGGAAGTGCTCTTTTGATTGAGCTGCCACAGGGGCACCTGCCAGCTGTGGGGTCACTGCCTGCTTGCATAGAGTAGTTACATGTTATTGGGAAGTAAAGAAGGAAAACGCTAGATGATTACTGTGGAGAAAAAAAGGTTACAGTGAAAAAAGGAATTAAGGGAAAAGTAACAAGTTGACCATTATTAGGGAGAGAGATGCAAAGAGATAACGGGGGGAACAAACATCTAGTACAGTGTATTAGACTTGGGTGCGGATGTAAGTATAAAATGCTCCACAAGTCCTGTAATTGAGAAAATCCATCAAATGTCCTGACAGCTGTTCCAGCATTTCCAGAAGCGATAAAACTTGAATTTATTTCACTTCTGGAAAGGGGGCAGTATCACCTTCTGGCGGCTCTAATGAAATGCCATAAAATTTGAGGAAAAACTGTGCTGTAAAGTAATAAAAAAGGGCAGTCGGCAGCGAGTTGTTTGCTGAAACGCTGTCGCAGGGGATGTGGCGGGACAGAGCTGCTCCCACTGGTCATAGCACCCAGGCTGGGGGGATGCTCTGCGCCCTGGCCCCCTTCCCTGCAGCCACAGTGCTTGCAAGTGGCCATAGCAGAGCTGAGCACGGCTGGGTCTCGGCCCTGGTCGGGAGGCACAGAGGTTACAGAACAACCATCAGCTTGTGCCAAGCTCAGGCAGGGCTGCAGAGGAGCAGGGAGAGGCTTGTGTGGCACCCACCCACCTGGCCGGCCCCAGCACCTGGGCTGATTCAAAGCAGAGGAGGGCTGCAGAGTGCAAGCACTGAGGAAACTGTCTTAATTTGGGTTTTTTATTAACTGAGTCATTTGGTGACGAGAGAGAAGGTCATTGCTGTTTACCTCCTGTGGTAGCTGCTAGGCAAAAATCTCATTTTCCTATTTAATTCGTTAATTGAAACTAAATTTGTAATACAGTGTTTAAGTTATTTGAAGGCTCTTGAACTCTGTAATTTAACCCTAATTTGTTGGCAGGAGAACACACCTTTTGCATACATTTTTCTTTTTGGCTCACCATCATCTCTCACGTAATTGCTGAGACGGTTTTCTTCCATTGCCTAATTTCATGTAAATGCCGCAGGCACCTTGGGAGCCAGTGTTACTACCCCCAGCTGGCAAATATTAGGGATCTAGGTAATATATTTAAACAAGAGTGGGAGGAGACATCTAAAAATAGAAGGGAAGGAAGAGAAGTGCTGGTTGTGCAGAGGGACCCCTCTCTTCCTCACCACTGTCAGGGACTGGGCACAGGGGTGACCGGTCACATCTTGTCTTCCCTGGGTGACACAAGGGAAAAGTGGCCAGGAAAGCAGACCAAGAGCCACAAGTTTGCTCCCACTTAAAGGTTAGTAATGTAAAGTCCTCCATGCCAGATGAAAAGCTTTGGATGAGGCCATAAGGACGGCCTGGCTAACACATCTCGGTCATTATGAGCAGTAAAGCACTGTGTACCACTGGTTTCCATTCTGTGAAACCCTGGGCCCAGGCACTGTGGCCATGGTCAGTGCTGGGTTTCCACCAGCATCTCCCACTCTTGGACACCTCCTGTGGCTGATGGACCTTTTGGGGGGTAACTGGGGCAACTGCATGGGATGAGAAGTCTGTACTTTGGTCAGACTGTGGTTCCCAGTAGCTCGGCTGGAGGATGAATTGTGGGAGTCCTGTGGGAGCAGGAGTCTGCTGGAGGGGCCCAAGCTGAGGGAAGCATCTCGTTGCCATTGTGCAGGAGGTGCAGCTGCTCGTGCTGTGCAGCGTGCTGAGCACTTCACACCACAAACCAGACAATAAAGACAAAAAGATGATCTGCGAAAGGATTATGAAATTCCTAAGTGGGCTTGTCCTTTCACACACACTGGTATATTGGCCAAATTGGAGAGGCTGAGCTCTGCTGATAACCTGTGTGCTTTATTCTGTGTCCTCAGCCCAAGTCCCTGCTTCTTACAGAGGTGTTGAAATGAGCAAGGGAATTATTGTCTTCAGCCCACCATGAGAATTCAGAGCCCTTTTCTCCCAGCAGCCTGCTCACGGTCTCCGTTCTCTTGCTTGGCACTGTGTGCAGTGGGAACCAGAGGCATCCTGTGGTGTCTGACCAGGTGGCACAGACATCTCCTAGACTGCTTGTTGAAAAGAGCTTTCTCCACAATGACTACTCTGGGGCAGCCCAGGACTTCCAGTAGGAATTACCTGAGTGTAGGGAGAGGATTTCCCAAAGCGTAGGTGGCAGTGCATTAGAGGCAGATACTAAAATACCCTCTAGCAGGGCAGAGCGAACGCCTTCGAAGGGAACGGTGCTGGCACTGCACGGCGGGGAAGCCCGGCTCCTGCCCAGCCCTGGGAAGGATCCTTCTGATTAACCCAAAGTCCAGATTTCTACATGAGGGTTCCCATGGCAACCAGGCTGCATAGATTAAATATTTTAAAATATGGAAGTGATGCCAGTGTGTGAGGCGAATGCAAGAACTTCAGGGCAAGTGGTGTCTCTCTGTTCCATGCACGTGGATGGGTTGCGGCCCTCGCCGTTTTCCTGCAGCCCAGCCACTGCCATCTCACCTGGCAAGGCTTCTCCAGGCTGGGAGCAGCCACTCTGCCCATCATCCAGCCCATCAGCATCGCTGCCCACAGCCTCTGTGGGACAACCCCTCTCTCCAAATGATTTTCCACACCAAAAACTTCAGGATACGAAGCCGGCCCCTTTTGGCAGTTGCTTCCTTTGCTACCAGTGCTCTTTAGAAAAGAAAGATGAAAAATGCAATTTAAGTGCTGCACAAACCTTCCCCAGGCTTCTGCCCAGTGAAACATTATTTGTGGAGAACTTCAAATGGTTGCCAATAATTTGGGGTGGGAGGGGAGCAAAGCAAAGAACACTGCTGATTTGCCTCCATTGTGCAGCTGTTGGAAAGCACTTGCTAGTAAAAAGCAAATGCTCTGTGGGAAGTGATCAGCTTAATGATATTTTGATGGAAGATTTCTAATCCACTAGAAAGGAGTAATCTGCTTTGACCATGTTTTGTTTGTGACATACTGTTTTACACAAAGTGCGTGGCTCAGGTGGCACTGGCCCTGCTCATTGCGCTAAGATTATTCTGCCAGCTCCAGCAGTACCCATCCTGTGGCAAACCAAAAAACACCAATCACAGCAACACAGGATCTTCTCTGGGAGCTGCACATTTCAAGCTCAGTGTAGCCATGTCTTTTCCCACTAGTCAACGTTAATTTATTGATCCAGCAATGGAGTAATAGTGGCAATACTAAAGGAGGGCGGTGCCAGCGCCGGGGTGTCCGCAGGGAGGTACAGATGGCATCTCCAGACACGGCAGAGGTTTAATGGCACCGCAATTTCAGCTCCCGTCTTTGGAAAAGAGATATCTCATCTCTGAAATGGCTGGAAAGTTAGGGAAGTTGAGTTTTTAATGGCACCCACCATACCTATATCCATTTTTAACATTTCAGCCTTGTCTCTAAGGTAAAGAAGAGTGAGGCTCATTAGAGCCCTTTTCTTAATTAGCTGCTACAAACAGATTTTATTTTATAAATGCCTGAATGTAAAGTTATTTGTGTACCTAATCTCTTTTTTATGTTACATTTATTTTTAAGTGTTATTCACAAAGGCTTCACATTTATAATTCTTTCAGGGGCATTACAAACAGCAATGCACATTTATTACAACCCCTTAATTTGCTGCATTTTATTTCCATATGCTTTTGAATTGCTATTGAGCTTGTTTCATGCTCTTCCCATCGTTAAATTGTATTTTTTATTGTACATAAATGGTAAATAATTGATACCTGCCATCTGGTGCTAATCATCCTGCCAGCCCTATGTCTCCACCCTGTCCTTTCATTCCTTGCTAGCCCTCCCCATCAGTTCTTCCCCTTTCTTTCCCAATTTTCTCTGCATCTTCACCCCTTTGCTCCCTGGAGGTGCTTGCAGTGATGTGGCGCCAAGAACTGTGCTGCCCTTCATCTCTGCTCAGTCCAAATACTCCTGACACCTTTCAGGGGAGGCAGTTTCCCTAGGGATACTCAAGCTGCCATCCCTGCTCATGCTCCCCTCATCCTCATGGTCTGTCCAGTCCCATCACCCAGGGATCACTGCAGACCCTTCAGCTGGAGCCACTCTGCCCCAGCAGCACTGGGCTTTGCAGTGTATCTCCTGTGGTGCCCATGTGCCTCATTGCTTCCTTGCCAGCATTTCCTCCTGCATTAGACCTCTGAGAGATGCACACCGAACTGCCGGGCTGGGTTTCTCTCAGTATAGACTGGGCTGGGAAAAAAGCAGCCAGACATTAAAGATTAATGGCAGCACACCTCCAGTGCTGGTGGCTTCAGAGAGAAGCAGCAAGCCAGAAGCCATGATGCTGTGACTACCTCCTGCCCTGTCACAAAGTTCCTCTGACTCCTGAGATTGCTCAGCAGTGAGTTACATGGGCTATGGACTCCAAAAATCACATTTGCAAAGTATCCAGTTGCCAAAGTAGGGAAAGCCCAGAGCTGCCTAAAATTAGAGAGTGCTTTCCATGAGCAAAGCCATTTCTTTGTCTCAGCCTGAATCTGTCTAGACATAAATAAAACCTCCTTGTAGGCAGATTCTTGGGATGGAGAATGTCTGTCTAAACGGTTAAGAGTTCGGCAACCTTGTGTGTAACCAAAAGCAAGGCTTCAAGATGGGGAATACCTGGGAAAATTTGGAGCCAGCATTACTACCAGCCCAGCGGATAATAACAGCTGGCGCTGTGCAGATATGTGACCATCCGTGCTGAGCTAATTGTTGATAAAATCCTAGGAGTTATAATTAGCCCCTGTGGGACTCCTCATGCCACTAAAATGAAGCACATGCCTCCCTGTTTGCAGGGAAGAGCTGCAGGGCAGGGGATGGCCCAGCACCCTCAGGGTACGGGGAGCAGCCTGGCGGTGCAGACCCTGCCGGGCAGCGCTGCCCCCAGGGGAGGGAAGGCTGGGGCTATGGGAGGGCATTGCGAATAAATAAACCAGCGCCTCCCACCTTTCCACATGATGGCCAAAACGGGCTGTTCTAGGACAATCTTTCCCTTGCCAGAGCACAAGCCTTCCCGCTGCATCTGCTGCTGCAGGAGAAAGATTTTGGGATGCTGTACCTGTGCGTCCTTCTGTCCATCTGCCTGTCCTGAGCACTGTATGCCGGGCACAGGTGTGTAAAGCTCCTCTGCTCCGTGTACACAGGTGTGTAAAGCTCCTCTGCCCAGCCGTGTCGCCAGGGGCAGGCAGAGGTGGCCTCGGTGCCCTGTTGGGGCAGGTACCCCTGGCCCTTCTGCAGGCCTTGGGCTCTCTGGCTCTCCCTCTGCGCACCCGTGCGGCCCGGCCGGGATGGTCCCCGCAGAGCCGCGGTCCGTGCTGGGCTGCGGCAGTGCCAGCCCCGGCGCCGCCGGGGACAGGGCTCCGTGGCGGCAGAGAGGGGCAGCCAAGGGGCCGCGGGCGGGAGGCAGGAGGTGCGAGGAGAGCAGCGGAGGCAGCAGAAGGAAGGGAGAGACGTGGGGAAGTCTGTGCGCCAGCGCTGGGCTCAGTGCGAGCTCTCCGAAGGGGAGGGCACTGCCAGCCGTGGGTCAGCGGCAGCAGCCTCTGTCGTGATGGAAAACCGGCTGAAGGCTAAAGGCATCACTCCCGAGGGACTGATGCCTGCAGTGTATTTAGTAAAGAACCAGGCTCCTTCCATACTGCCTGTATTTTAGTGCACAGGCAACAGCCCTACTAATGTGCCTCGAGCAACTAACACCCAGAGAGACACAGATGGGCTTTACTCTGTCCTGAAGCCTCCTTTTTGGCAATCTCGCTTCACTGGGAGACCGATCAATCAATAATTAAAACACGGGGTAATTAAAATCTCATAAAAACCTTCTCTGAGTCCTCAAAGTGAAATATATCGGTTTTCCACTAGCTACACTGCTTGTCCTGATTTTGTGACATTCCCCACACGTGGTGATCTGACCACAGTTTCTTGCTGCTGTGGAGAGCAGGAGCTGACAGCCTGCAGGAGCACCAGTCGCCAGTGGCTGCCTCCGCGGCCCTGATGCATTTCCAGCAGTGGTTGCATCATTTGCAGCGTGGCTGCGTGTGGGGATGTGCTCATGTGTGTGGCATGCCAGCTTCTGTATGGGAAACAGGGCGGTTTTAGCTGCTAACATCGACCAGAAACTGCAAGCTCTGGGTCCCCTTGCAGCTGAGTAAAGCCCCCACCAGACCTGAACAGAGTCACTGTAGGAGTACAAAGTGAAATCCCACCATGACAGAGGAAGACTAAAGGCATTTTACTGCCAGGTAAAAGGTGACCATTCTAAGAGCTGAACTTGTAACATGGGTCTTTTTTTAATGTGTTCATAAATCTAGTGATGGCAGTTTCCCTACAGAAGACACAGGCCTTTTCCAGGCATCTAAAGGTTAAAACACATCAAGCAGACTTTGAACCCTGAAAAAGAAAGCCCCTCTGCCCAGGGAGCTTTCCTGGGCACATTCAGGCCTCTGACACACTCCAGCTAAATGGTATTCATTAGTTCAGAGGAATTTCTTTAGAGTAAAAAAACCCTGTACTGGAGCCAGGTGCTACCAACGTGTGATTAATAGCAAGTGGTGGGGTCTGTGCTCATCAGCCAAGCAGGCAGGCATGGGGGGATAGAAATGTCTTTGGCACAAGCCTCAGCAGCTCTTTCTAAGCTTTTCCTGAAATGTAGCTCACTTGTGGGATTAAAAACTGCTGCTGCATCAATAGCTCTGCTCACGGGAGCAGGTGAGACACAGCACTGACATTTCGAGGTTATCCAGGCAGGACAGTTCCTGGCCGTAACTTTCCCTGGATGCTGACGTTGGCTGCGTGGCCACATCCCCTGGATCCCCCAGCACGCAGGGGAAGGAGCTGCAGGCTGGGGAGTTGTTGCCCCCCTCCAGCTGGCCGGCCACAAGGCCACCCCTGCAGGTCCCCCAGGGAGGGTCTGTGCGCCCCGCAGCCTCCGCATCCCTCGGGTGCGGGAATCTGAAGAAATGGCTGTCATTGCCAGAGCTGCTGGTGCCCAGAGCTGGCACTGAGGCTGCTGCCGTGTCCAAATCCTCCCACGCCCCCGGCGAGGCTGCGAGGCTGGCACGGTACCCGGCGGCTTCGCGGGGAGGGGGACGTGCCGGCTCACGGGCCTGAATTTTCTCACTTGTGTCTGATGGGCTAATTATTATTGATTGACATCTCTGGAGTTTTTGGGGCACTTTGGGGAAGCGTAGAGTGTGGGAAGAGGAATATGTTGACAACTTTTTCACATAATCCTTTCCAGCCCCCTCATTTTTCAGTCAGCCATGGAACGCGTCCAAATATCTGGGATTTTAATGAAATTAAAAGCAAGCGGACCCAAAATCCCTTGAAAAATGCAACAAACCATACATAAATTTCTGTTTCCTTCCTCTCCAGCCCCCATACCATAAGGCTGGGATGGATATCCATGGAGGTTTGGTGGTGATCTAGGGAGGCTGTCCTGGCTCTTGCTCCCAGCCCCACACCAGGGCAGCTGTCCTGGAGCCTTGGCACTGCATGGCCATCCTACTTGGGTGATCTTGTGGTGTTTGGTGAGAGCATCTTCCCCTCCCTCCATGGTCTGCCACCAGGTCCTGTGATAAGGACTATACTGTATTTATGTGACAGTCCTGCCCACACCAAGAACTGCATGGCACCCTCAATCGTGTTCCAAGGGAAGGTCCAGCACCCCTGTGTGCTGAGCTGGCTTAAGCAACATTTCAGGAGTTACAGCTGCTGGTGTGTATTTATCCTAAGCCCTGAGTGAAACCCCACCGGGAGCTGCACCTCAGCGCACACTGCTCAGGATCCCCAGAGGGCTTCAAGCGTGTTTGTCACAGGAAAAAAATACAGCTCTTGATAATAATAAGTAACAGTCTAGCTTAACTGAACTGAAGCAAGCAATTTGTACGGCATGTGCTGTAACAAAGCAGCTAAAGGTGGTTACAAGGGACAAGCAGTCACATGCTGCATGCAGCAGTGCTGGCACATGCAGCCTCCACCTCGGCTGCTGGAAATGCATTGGCACAGGCTTGGCCACCGCCATGGGAGGCAACTCTATTTCACTATTACATTGTGAACGATGGAATCTGTTGTACAGTAAATACCTAACTGGCAAACTGGATTTTAAACAAATTTTCCTCGGAAATGGCAACCCAAACTGCCTGCATGGCTGAGAGCATTGCTGCTTCCCCACTGCCGTGGCTGCTGGTGCCAGGCAGAGCCAGCATGGCGACGTCTCCAAAAGATGCTCCCGTGGCGTGCTAGTACTGCGAAGGTACAATCCAGACACAGCTGGAGCTCTGGCTCCTACAAGATATTCAAACCTTAGCCTGCAAACACATACTCTTTCTATTTTCCCCAGGCAGCTTGCTTAGCCTTTAGCCTTCCTGGGTTTTGAATTGACTCTGCCTTTTGAGTGGGAGTTTTAAGAAAAAAAAAACCTAGCAGGTTGAAAGCAAAGAGCTGGCAGTGCTGACTAACCTTTTTGATTTAAGGCAAATGTGGGGAATACTGAGGGGAGAAGCAAAGCCTGTGCTTTGTGAGCAGTGCAACAGCAGTGCAGCACACGCTTAAAATGGATCCCGATACCTGCCGTCCTCAGCTCAACATTATTAATGTTATTTAACCTAAACAAGACCGGACAGGAGGATTTTCCCCCAGCATGGATTAGTGAGTCAGGAGAAAAACGAAATTCAGCAGAAATCCTCTTAGTCATTTTTATCGGGGGTAGATTTTCACATCTGAATCTCAGCTGCCAATTTGCATGGATAATCTCAGATTAGCTTTAGTCTATGGTTCGTTTTTTTGTTTCTCCCCTAAATAAGCCCACTTTTGCAGTGACAAAGGAGGCAAGCAATTCTTTAGGAGAACGGCTGTGACATCTAAATAACAATGATAAAAAAGTCCATCTAAAACCGAGCAGCTCGCACTTTCGGCTCCCCCCTCTTCGCTATGCATTATTCATGGTAGACAACAGGACCAAATGTGTATGCTCCCTGTGCAATTACCAGGAGAACATATTCAAAGACATATGCTAGTGCCTCTTAGTGAAAGGAGATGTGCAAGTACCCATTATTTACTAGGCACTGTTATAAAATCTGCAAGTTTGACTCCAAGGTTGCAGCTTAATTGACTCCCCCTGGTAGCTCTTGTCATCCATCTAATTCAAGCCATGTGAAAGCCTGGTTGTTGTTTTGTGTGTGTACAATACACTGGCTGCTTTGGCACATGCTGGTGGAAAAAATGTGGTTTGCATCAATTAACCTTTTTTATAGCAAGGAGAGTGGCTGAATGACAGGGCTTCTGAGAAGCGTGTAAAACTTCAGTGTGTCACTCACAGCAAATCGTCACTGAGGTCATCCGTGTTATCATCATGGCTGCCTTTGGCCCCGCTCCCCCTGAGCACAGAAGCCTCGATAAAGATCATCTGCTTGGTTTATTGCCTTCTTGATCCAATAAATATATTTCCTGTGAGAAAACCCTTCTGTGGGATTTATTTAAATCAGCCTCCCCAAATTCATCTCTGCAAACTTCCTTCCTCTTCCTCCCACACTGTTTCTCTCTGCGTGCCGTAAGCTTTAAGGATCTCTGCACTGATTCCTTTCCATATCCCCTTCCCAGGCAAGCAGTAACCTCTGTGCACGTGGAAATAATTTTCCTCTAATCAGACATAGCAGTCCAGCTCCATTTCATCCCACAGTGCATCCCCCAAAGATGCATGCCCCTTTAGAAATGGTGTGCTCAGGGCAGTGGGAATGCCCCAAAAAGGCAGGACAACAGTTTTGGGAAGAGATTACAATACTGTTCCTTACCCAGTCAATTGAACAGGAGAATCTGTATGGAAACCTTCATCTTAATTCTGAATAGGAACAAATTCAAATCAACATTGAATTTTGGAGAATATGTGTGGAAATGCACACTTTTTTAAAGCAGTCCTGCTCTCTGCAGTGCTTTGGGAGATGAAGCATCACTCCCAGACTGGGAGGAGTGACAGAGCGGCGATCCGGTGTTCTTTCCACACTAACCCTTAATGTAGACATGCTGCAGCACCGCAAAAGGGAATTGACTTCACTGCAAATGAAGCAAGGCCTTAAGTGCTTTGTTGAACAGCAGCCGAGCTCTTTGGTAATGAACAACGGTGACAAAAGAAATAAAGAAGCAAGCCGTGATAGCCCAATGTGGTTGCAGTGGAGTAGCTGTTCCGATGGCTGCTGGTGTGAGATGACATGTGAACACAATCCATCTCCACACGCTGCTGCAGCCTTTCACCAGAGGCTAGTTTAAAAACCTTGAAGACTTGGCAATTAATAGGACCTCTAATTGAAGCAGAACAACGGTAGCATTTTAATTGCCATGCAGCTCCCCTCCCGAGCATCTTGGTCTAGTAGAAATTCAAGGTTTCCACAAGCAGGTTTAAAAGCAGGTTTTAAAAATCATACAGAAACCATGTCATATGTGTTTTGCCTCAAGAGCCATTTGACTCCTTGGGGAAGGGATTAGTTACTCCACAACACCAGAGCCACACATTGGGGTAGAACACGTTGCTTCAGTGGGTGACATGTGCCCTGGAAACCTTCTTGCTGGAGGACACAGACACCAGCTGCAAGTACCAGACTATTTAAAATGCATTAAACCATGTGCTGGAGCCCAGACTGGAGCTTCCTTTAGAAAGAACACTGGCTGATAGTGATTATCAGCTGGACAGGGAAAACTCACTGGTGTTGGTGTCATGTGAACTGGGATGGTGGTATTCTGATGTGCCCTATGGGGTTGCTGCAGAAGTTCAAGTCACATTAAAAAAAACCCCAAAACAACAGAAGTCTGGATATTCCTTCTCATTACCTGGATTGTCCTGTTGTTTGATGGCATTGACACAGGGCTCTTCAAGGAAGGGACATTCATTCCCCCTATAGCTGGGAAGAAAAACACTCCAGGTAGCATTAGAATGATAGTAAATGGGCTTGCAGCAGCAATCCCACCCCAGGGCAGAGTGTGGACAGGGACTCTTCAGGGAAGGAGGGAGATGCTGGAAGTGCTGGGAGCTCTGCCAGCTTCCCCTGTGGCGGGTGCCAGGGCCCATGCTGGGCAGGAGCCGCTGGCAAGTAGATGTTGTAATATATTAATATACTTTTATAATTCCTTTCATTTCCAAGAGCCCCGAGACACGCCACAGCAGATAATCCTGCTGATTAGCCAAATCAAAGCTTTGTGAGCAAACCCTGCACACTCTTTAGGGAGCTGTGCAACACGAAATCAATGTATTGAAAGAGCACTCTCCACAGCAAGTGCTGCTGATTCACAGCCCTCGTGTGCTTCCCATGTCAGGGTAAGTGACATCCAAGGAATGGTCATGGTGTTGTTTTCCATTGTTAATTATATGCTGGTCCTGATCTGTTGAGACGTGAAAGACACCATCCCTTTCCCAGGGAGATGAGAACCAATTCAGAGGGAAAATCAAGGCCAGGAGTGGGGGTTTCTGCTGTAGGAGACACCTGACTTAGGCTGAAGCAGCAAACGCATGTTAGGAACAAGTCTGCAAAAAATGGTGAGCAGGTGTCTGGCACGATGAGAAGAGGAAACACAGAACAACAGATGAAGAATAAAGGTCTTTTCTCTAACCAAAAGCTGTATGAGGACTCTAAAACCAGTCAAAGCCAAACCCCTTGCTGGGAGCTGGGCATTCGCTGCTTGTTTTTCAGGAAACCCCAGTGTCAGGTGCTCCCGCCTGCAGCTGGTTCCCAGTGCTTGCTTCAAAACTCGATCTTGCTCCTCCCCGAGGGAAACAACAGTGCTGAGAGGAGCAGCACTCTGCAGGACCCCTGACACAGTCCCCCTTTTCATCACACCTGGGGAGGCTACACCAGAACCCTGTTTTCATCCCCCCCAGTCCTGGCAGCACGGAGGCAACCTGACGCTCCGCTGCGGGAAGGACCTATTAGATAATTGACTGCATCCCCTGCCAAGGCAGCAGGCAGTCTCCTGACAGAGGCTGTAACAGATATTAAACATACTGCTCTTGATCTCAGCAAAAAGAGGCCACTGGAGTAATTTTTTCTTTAACCCACTAAGTAAAAGCTTTCTAGCTCATCTTAATAGGTTTTATCTGATGAAAACGGTACATTCATCATGGAAAGGCTTTTCTTTTTTTTCTTCCCCATTAAACTTTCGAAGAAATGTTTTAATTTTTTTAAGCTGTCATTGATTTTTTGTAAGCAAAAATGGACATGTTGAAGCAGAAAAAAAATCCATTCCATTGTAAGCCAATTTTCATTTAGAGGAACATTTCAACATACAATTTCCAATTTGGTCTTGTCACATCCTCCTTGTCCTGCTGTTACACAGGTCAAAACATTACCAGAGATTGATAAAAGTGCAAAAATGTGAGCTTGTTTTAGCAGTAATTGGTACTTTTATACTTGTTTCCAGACAGTTTTGTCTAGCTGCTTTCCTCTTTTTCTGTCAGCCCAAGAGAATAACACCCTCAGGTAGCTGCATGTTCATGCCAGGCCCATGATGGGGAGATTTGTTTCTCTCCCATTTCTAAACAATCTCCTCAACCAGACAATGGAGTATGACCTGCATTCAGGTGAGCAGACACCAGCACCACGAGCACGCCAGCACACATGATGACCACAAAGTAATTAATTTCTCTGTTAAAATCAATGTCCTTGCTGAAACACTGCCTGTCCCACACTCCCAAAAGCCTTGGTGACCTTCGAAGCCTTGCCCTGCTCTCACTTCCCATCTGGGGTTGTGGGGGATGAAGAGTGGGGTGGGGGGCTTTGGGGTAGATCCCTGTCAGGGTCCTGCCCCGACTGTCTGAGAAGCACAAGGTCACGAGCATGGTGAACCTGGATAACATCTTCTGCTGGGCTTCTGAATATTGCAGCAGCCCCTCGGTGCTGGCAAATACCGGCGGCGGTGCCAGTGCTGCACCTTTGAGTCCTGTGCACCTTGTGGCCTCATTAGCCCCAAATTATGTCCAGCCAGGGCCTTGAGCAAGCCAATCTCCAGCAGCCAGGGCTTCCTGTTGCCAGCTCAGCACCTCTGCCTGCAGCCTCTGACATATTTTGCAGTCGTGTCCGTTTGGTACCAAGTGAAGGCAAAGAGGGAAAAGGTGAAAAGCAAGGAAACGGCTCCCGCATTGTTCATCTCCAAAGAAGGGAGGGAAGCTGCTGCTACAGCCCGCAGGGGCACCATCTGTCGTGAGTCAGCAACCAGCCAGATTTACTGCCAATTGATTAAATTAACATTTGTTATAAGCCAGGGAAGGGAGGAAGGGGGGAAGAAATCCTCTTCACTGCTCTTGAATTATTTATGCCCTGGAAGCCTCCATGCCATGCATAGGGCAGGCAGCAGCGACATGAGCTGCAAGTCCCTGTGCAGAGGGACAGGCTGGGCTACTGCAGGTTCTCCTGACCTCTGACAAATTATAGCAACCCAGGGTGCTATGAGTTGTGCAGGTGGTGCCATTCCAGAGGGCGTTTTCCTCCTGTTGTTTTGGCCAGAGCTCTGTTTTCCCAGTAATGGTGTGAGGGATGGCTGTCGGCGCCGCCACGCTCCCCATGCCTGCGCTGTCTTTGTGGACTGGTGCAGGAGCAGGAGCAGGTTTGTTTGGGCAGGACAGGCTGGGTGGCTTCGCTCCACATCCCTGGTAGGTGTGGAAGAAAAAAACCAAGCTGAATTCTCACCAATTAGATGTGGTATTTTTTTCCTGGGTGCTGAGAGTGAATCTGGATGGAGTCAGCTGTGTGCTCTTAGGTCTCATTGAAACAGAAACACATTGCCTCCATGTGCAGTGCGTGGCTGAATTCAGGAAAGGCTCCTGCTGCTCTGCAGGGGCTGTCTGGGCTTGCCATGTGCCTGGCCAGGAGGGGGAGAAAACGTGGCAGAACTGCTGAGAGATGAGTTACAGGAGCCATGCCTGAGCGGGCGGGACCTGCCAGGAGAAAACATCTGTGCAAAGCTGGGCACACAAGCTGCCAAGCCAGCGAGGAACAGGGACTGCAGGTCTTCTGTTCTTGTGGCTCACGGTGGGTTTCAGAGCCAGCCAGCCCCAACACAAGGCCATAGCCCTGACCATCCCTCTGCAGAGCTGGCAGCCAGCCTGTGTGAGAAATAAGGCAACTCTTCCCTTCCTCCCACAGACGAATATCCTCTGTGCAAACACAGCAAGGATGCGTTTTCTTTCTGTCAGCTGGCCTCTTGTACAGGGATGAAGGCCCTTGTGCCCCCACAGGGTGATGGGTGAGAAGCGTGCTCCCCACAGGGATTGGGACACTGTGAGGACAAGGGAGCTGAGGAAGGAAAGGGTTGCTGCCAAGGGTTGAAGGCAGCAACAGAGATGACCGTGGGAGCAGTGCCACCTCCTGTCCTCACCAAGCCTTCCTAAAGCCCAGTCACTGCCCAAGCCTTTGCAAGGTCTCACCCACAGCCCATGTTGGCATGTGAGTTCTCCTTGAGCCCCCAATGTCCTGCATAGCCCCCCCAGACCTCCCAAGTCCCAGGATGCCACACAACTCTGTGGCAACAGCAGGGCAGCCAGTGTGCCTGTACCAGAGAATGAATTTAGGTATTTAAACTTCTTTTTACAGTCAGCCATCAAATATTCATAGTAACAAATAAACGAGGAGAGGAGGGGCAAGCCTATTGCAAAAGGGCTGAAAAGGGAAATAACTTTTTACAGCCAGACCATTAAGTTATAAATCTGGATACATCCAGGATTTATTTACGGTGCTCTCTGGATGTAAGCACGCTGAAGCCTCAGCTACAAGCGAGGACAGGAGGTGTGTGGTTTGTCCAGCCCTAGGATGAGAGTCAGAGAAGGTGGTAGGAGGAGGGGAGGCCAAGGAGGAGAGGAGGTTGGTGTTGGGTGTACAGGCAGAAAGCAGTGAGGAAATCAAGGAAAGGCATCCCTGCACAGCCTGCAAGGGGACATGGGGGTGCATGGCAGTGGGGGGTGGCTGAAGGACAGATGTCCACTGATCTGGGGCTCCAGACAGGTCTCTCCCCTCTCACTGCCCTGCTTTCTCCAACTTCAGGATGGTATAGTCCTACCTGCTGGGATTTAAACTGAGGGCTCTGGTTGCTACTGCAGCACAGATGAAGAAGGTAGAAAAAACTGAGACAGGGGTGCAGGTCACCAAGCCCCTTCCCACAGGTTCCTAAAGAGCCATTGCCCATGAACCATTCCCCACCACTGTCACGTGGGAGGGAAAAGACCTTTTTTCCCAATTCCTGCTGCAAGAAACAGCCCTTCTATCCTGGTTTGTAATGGTGCATCTTGAAATATTGCAAGGAAAAAACCATGTTCTTGACATGAAGAGATAAAACATGGCACCAGGGAGGGACCACATCTACTGGCACCAGCCAGAAGATGCCCAGGTATCCTTCCAGCCCCACGGGGGTGGCTTGGGTTTCCAAGCAGCTGCTCAGCCTGAGCCTGGAGAGACACCATCAAGATCTGTTTCAGCAGAGTTCCTGTTCCCAGGGAGAGGGCAGCACAGGAGGGACCTGCCTGCTCCCTGACCTCGGAGCCACGGGCAGGCACAGGTGCCCAGCAGGTACACAGCAGCCCCAGAAGTCACCAGCAGACTTTTCCCCATCACTGCTAGAAAGAGGGGTAGGTGGTGTGGGCAGGCTGCTCTCTTACCACACACCCCTTCCCCAGAGCCCTCTCCCCATCCTCGCTTCCCCCAATGACAGCACCCACCACGGGGGCGCTGGTCAGTGCAGGAACCTTGTAACAAAGTGGGGGCTTTGCAAAGCTCATTTGAGCACAAGGATTTTCCCTCAGCCAGGCCAGGATTTCCTAACCCTCCAAGGCCCATGGCTGTAAAGGTCAGGGCGTATCTCAGCAGCGCAGCGCATCCGGCACGGTGAGCCTGGACCCTGCTCCCCGTGGCCACTGTGCATTCCTGGACAATGCTGCTTGGTGAAGCTCCAGCTCCCAGGGAGCAGAGCCGGCAGGGAGGGTCGGAGGCATGCCAGGGGGAGTTCAATCCCTGATGAAGTTTCCAGTCATATTCTATTTTAATGTTGAGATCCTCCATTTGTTCAGTTCTTAAAGGTGACCCACAAAGGAAAGTACAATTTGGGCCCATGCCCAGTGTTTGCTTCCCTGTGCTGAATAAAAAGACCTGGAAGTAGGTATTTTTATAAAGCTACTTTTTGGCATTAGAAATGTGGATCTCTGCTTTACCTCAATACCATGGGGAGGCAAAAATGCTCGCCTATGGTGTGGTTACAGAAATGATAATGATGTGAGCTGAGCTGCTGTGACATGACTGGAGCAGGCTGTTTGCTGTCCAGTGTTTCTGTTTGTTTTGTTATTAACATCACTTAATTTCAATGACCAGCTGACATTTTGGATGAAAAGCCTTTGTTGAAGCCTCAGCATCCTGCCTTCTCCTACGGTACATTTTCCATGGGCTTATCCTCCATCTGCTTCAGCAAAACTTATCAACTGTCAGTTCCATCAGTTAAACCAGCAAATGGGAAACATCTTAAATAGCTTTTTCCCTCCAGGACTTTTGTCATACAGAGAAGATACCTACAAGACAGAAACCCAAATAAGAAAACCCCAGTCTCAGGCCCCAGGGCCCCCAGGGCTGCCCTGGCCGTGCAGGGCTCTTTGCTCTTCCATGAGCCGCAGGCAAAGGAGAGCGCTGTCCTTCCATGAGCACAGCACAGCCACCCCCTGCACCTCAGTTTGAGGCAGAATTTATGGCTGTTCTGCCATCAGAGACTGCTCATATGAAGCCTGTACAACTTCACACAGGCTTTTGTCTCGATGTGTGTGTGTGTCCTCGGGAGCTGTATCTCTGTCACTCCTGCATGGACAGCCCCACTGCTCTCCTCTCACCTTTCTCCTATTTCCAGAGCCACTGTTAAGGGCTGGGGTCACTTCTGACCCCGGGTGTGTGCCTATACAGTTTACAGCAAAAGCATTTAGGGAATCTAATCACTCACAGAAACCCAGTTCCCATGGGGCTGACACCACTCTTTGATGCATTGAGGTTTTCCTTGCCATGGCCCCACCTTTTCCAGTCCTTACCGTCAGACCGAGGCTGCTGCCACCCCCGAGTGCCTGCCCTGGGCGGAGCATGCCAGGCACGCTGGCAGGCGGGATGAGGGCAGAGGTGCAGGGCTGGGGACGCGGCTGCAGCTCTGCCTGTGCTGAGTCACACCCACCGGATGCTCCTGCATATCCCTGCTGGAAAGGTACCAAGAGCATTAGCATTGCAAGCCCAATCTCTGCAAAATAAGACAGCCTGATCGTTGCAGTAGCTCCTGTTACAGCCCGTGGCTCCCTGCCCTGTCCTCCAGCCATCCGTCCTGGCCGGGTCAGGCAGCCTCCCTTTGGTGTGTGCTGCGTGCCTGATGTCCAAAGCAACATGCTTGGGTCTTCTCCAAAGAAAGCCTACAGACTGTCTGTAGGTCAGGTCAGCTGCTGCCATAGCTTATTTACAGACTGCTGCTCTCCCTCCCATGCTCCAGTCCCCCAGCACAGTGATGGCTCCTGCCTTTTTGCTCCATCCCGTGATTCTGCCTAACTGCGGGCATCTCTACATCTGTGCAAGGACCAGACAGACACCAGAGAGGCTTCAGCAACACCAGAGACTGGGAGGTTGGCCTTTTGTCAACCTTTGCAAGCACAGGGGAGGCTGGGAGGACTGGCCTGCGCCCCAAAAGGCTCACAGCCCACGAGCTCTCCTTTCCTTCAGCCACAGGCAAGTGATTTATGGCTCTGTGTCTCCATTTCCTTGCCTGGGACCCAGACAAGCATCCCTGCCTCTCAAGGCTGCTGTGACGATGGCTGTGTTTAAAACCCGAGGCTCCCGGGCACTATAGCAACGTGGCCATACAAACACTTCGGGCTGAGCCACCCTTTGTTTGGCGTTTCTGGAGCTCTGCTATGACTGATGAGCTCTCATCAGACCAAAACCATCTCGAGCAGGCTCTGCTGGGGCCAGGCTGCTCTTGACGTCAGTAGGTTTTGGACCCAGGCCCGTCTTTCAGAGGAGGAGCAGCCAAAGCTGCTTTTAAACGGTGCTGCCTCTGCCGACGGCAGAGAGGACAGAGTGGGTGCGGGCCCGCGTGGTCCCCGTGGCAGGATCCTCCAGGGATGGAGCTTGACCAAATCCTCTCACTTAGCTGGCTGACCCTTCCCACCACCTTGCCCCAAGACCCTGGGGCTCCTGGTGTGGGCAGCAGACCTGGCACAATCCCTGCCCTGAGAGTCCCAGCTGTTTCTTAGGCAGACGCGGCTCCCTCTGCCCAGTTCCTCAAGCATCACCCATCAACCCTCCATGTTTTCCTTTCCCACAAGGTTTCCTGAGGGGACAAGGTTACTGCCACCAAACTCTGCTGACAGCTGGGGGACTGAAAAGCTACAGGACGAGCTCTGCTTGGCATTCACACTGTGGGAGATGCTGGAGAGACAAATTGCAAGGTGCCATGATCCCAAAGATGTCTCTAAGGCAATACTGCGAATGCCAAATAACCAGCAGTTCAGGCTGTTCCAGAGGGTCTTCCCTTCCTGTTGGGTACCTCAGCATCTCCTTCCCAGTCTGAGTCCTTATTACAGGGTCAGAGACAAGGAGGTCTGCAGACAGAAAGGAAAGCAATCTGTTGTCCTTGGCGTCTCCTCCCCAGCTTGCCACTCCCATGCCCCGGGGCTCCTGGCTCTGGCTCCTGCTCTCCCATTTTTGGTCTACACGGGGCCCTCTCTGGGCTCTCCACACCCCGAGGCTCCAGGGGCTGCCAAGCCACCAGCCCATCTCCCCAGGCTGCCAGAGAGACAGTGGGTGTCCAGGGAGGGTCCTGACTTACATGGCACAAAGGAGGGGGAAGGCAGGGGTGCTGTGGGACACCTGCCAGGTTTCATCCCAGACGGACACACAGAGCCAGGCTTCAGGCTCCACATGCCCAGGACAGACACACAGAGCCTTTGCTGATGCTGCAGCCCCACTGCTCCAGGTGCTCTGGATGAACTGGTGTTTGCCAATGGTGGTGCTCTCCTCTGGGCATGGCTTCCTAGCACCTGCTGCCCAGGCTGCTGCCTTTGGCTCTGGGCCTGCCACGTGCCTGGGGTCCTGCTCCAGGCTGGGGTTGCTGGGCAGGATGGAGTGTAATTAACTGCAAATCTTCCTCCTCCCCGGATTTGTTCAGCTCCGCTAGGTCTCCCTGCTGCTGTTTCCAGGCACTCTGTTTTCTCCTGCCTTCTGCCTGCTCACCTTCTTCCATCCCAGGGCTGCTCTTCAAATCCACCAAAGCTGCTACATAGGTCTTACACTAATTTTAACAAAGGCTCTTGTTTACCCTGGGGATTTTGTTAGTGTCTCTGTCAAAGCTGCCTTTGAAAGCTTTGCTACTCGTGCTCACTAATAATTTAGTGTTTGGCTTCTGCATGGCTTCCTACTGTTCTTCTGGCTCCACCAGTCTCCCTCCTGCTTCACTCATCTTTTTCCTCATGCAGGTTGGGAGCAGAAAGCAGTTAATATTTGATTTCCCCTCTTGACTGCTATGTCTGGGAGGCATCAGGGGATCAGCACAGCCGCCCAAGGAGGGAGCAGCAGCCCCCTAGAGCTATTTTCAGCCCTCCCAGATGTCTGACTTTGCTGCCTTTGTGCCCCTTGATGCCTCATCGTCCCCTCGTCCCTCCCCACACCCACTCTCCCAAGGTCTGTTCTCCCTGTTGATAATCCATTATCTACATTTAATGCCTCACTAAAGTCCTCCCCTTTGTCTGATGCTGAAACCCTGACCAGATGTGAAACCTCTTGTGTTACAAATGGCAAATCCTTTTGCAATAGCTGGTTAGAAAACGGGAAACCTTTTAAACAAAATAAAAATTGAATCACCAGGCTAATTTTCATTCTGTGGGTCTCATCAAGGAGCAGCGGTTTTTTAGCATTATTTTTATCTTTTTACAGAAAATCACTCTTTAGAACTGTGGCTCAGAAGATGGGTTTGTGTTGTCAGTATGCACACCACTAGACATTTCCTTTGTTGTGCTGGTGTAGATATTATTGCTCTCATGGTCCACTCAGCTCTGGAGAAAAACAAGAAAGGAAACAAGAGGTGGAAGAAAAAAAATGCCAATATTCTGTTACGGGTTCAGACTTCAGAAAACTGCGGCTACCAGTGGCATTTCCAGAAACAAGGTTGCCCTCTGTGCCTGCTGAGCACACCCAGATGGATGCACAGATAGGCTGCAGGAAGGGGGTGAAGTGTGCCTTAAAGGAAGATCTCCAGTTAACCCTCAAACTGTGTTTTTATTTGGCACAATTTCCAGAGTCCTTCTGCAAACCTGCTTGCTGCTGTGAGGTGTTAGGCTGTCTCACAGTGCCATGCAAATGGCCATTAGAATACAGCAGTGGCAGGTGCTGTGCAGCAGCAGAGCTTTGCAGCACCAGCAGCAGAGCTGCAGTACCCACACAGCCCCCGAGAGCCCACGGACACAGCCCTGCCACAGAGGGCCAGCATTTGAATGGAGACCCCCAAGCTGGGGGGATGAAATAAATAAAATGCCAGCACGTGACCCTTTCTGGCAGCCAGCACTAGCACAGCGTTTTGGCCTTGCATTTGGGCTGCATGTGCTGGGATCTGCATCGGTTTTTGCTGAGACATGTGGTAAGAGGAGATCCTGGACCACAGAAACCACGAGCGCTGCCAGCAAGCTGGGAGAGAACTGTCCTCCTGACAAATGCTTATTCCCTTTACTGCACATGTGCCTAGCTATGCTTTTCCTTCAGATGCAAGCACTCATTTTTGCATCTAGTTAGAAATGCACTGACAAATGCCAGCCTGAAATCCTGAAATGTTTCATCTCCTGCTCAATGAACTGTCACTGAACCAAAAATAAAAAAAAGAAAAAAAAATTTCACAAGGACATGCCTGCACTCCTTGTGGGTCTGCCCAGAGCCAGGATTTGAGAGCTTCCCAAACTAGCTTACAACATTCTTCCAGCTGGGAGAAGTCTAGCTAGTTTTTAAATTTCTGTCTAATTCAGAAAGAATTTTTGCTTTTAATTTCTGGATACAGTGGCACATCCTGTGAACTGTAAAGCTTGTGTGCCAACAAAACTGTGTGTTAGATCTGTGGAGGTTCCTGTGTCCTGTCACTTGGGATAAAGAAGTTGATGAACTCATCTGATACCCCAAAGAGCTGAAATAATAAGCAAAATATGCACTGCAGCACAGACACACAAGGAAAACCCATGCTGCCTGAGAGATTCAGTGGGAGCTGGTGCAACAAAGGTGCTGGGCTGTGACTATGAAGATGTCCTGGGGCAAGAAGAGCAGGCAGACAGGAAAGCTGTGAGGAATGGCTGGGAGGAAGTGTAAGAGCAAGCTGGCAAAGGAGTCTGAAGAGGGAAGAGAGGGAGAGTACAGGACCAACACCAGTAAAACCAGCCCTGGAGTTGTGAGCAAAGACATTTTTCCCCACGTGGTTTTTCCCTGACACAAAGAAATATTTTTTTGTGAAGGTACAGGTTGGCAGCAGAAGTGTTTCCTCTCGCCATTGTTTCCCCTTTCCAAGGCCCAGAGCTTGCCAGCCACTGCCTCTTCTGTTCCCTACCATCACCAGGGAAAGGCAGGCATACATAAAATGACTGACTCAGTGAAGCCATGGGTCACTGAGCCACCCAGCTAAAGGTGGTTTTGGCCCAGAAGGAAAAAAACCCTGTAAGGAAAAAAAAAACTGGAAGCAAAAAACACTTGGTACTGGTGACAGCATCTTCGCCTGGCTTTTACCCTGAAGGTGAAAGCAGTGGCAGTGAATGCAGTGATAGGAACAACAGGACAGCCCTTCCTGGGCCTGCCATCCTTCAGTCCCTCAGCATGGCCCACAGCTGGCTGTGTTCTGCCCTTAACAGCAGGGCTGGGGGGATCTCACAGGGTGAGATGGCACTGCTGGCTGCAGGGTGTCAGCAGGAGAAGTTCTTTGTTCCCCCTGCTTTTTGCATTTCCATGTTTGTTTTTTTTTTCCTGGAAACTTTTGCTGCTGAGATGCCCTCTGAGTCGGCAGGAGCAGAGCTATCCTGCACGCAACAGTGCCACCAGCACAAGGCACACACTGGGCATTGCTCCACCACTGCGGAGCGAAGAAAAGTAGGTCAGGAAAGTAGGTTTGACAGAGCCAAGGACCGGACTTGTCACCTCAGTTGCCATTGGCGTGGGAATTGAGAAGTGCCAGTGCCGGCCAGTGGGTGGAACAGGCAGCACCTGGGATGCCAGGCAGAGCGGGGAGCCCCTGCCCCTCCCAAAGCATGGCACTGCAGGCTGCCCCACTGCTGACCTGCCTCCAGCAAAGGCTGAACATCTCCGTGCTGCGCTTGCCCGACTGATAATTGGAGCAAACTCCTGAGCCTAGAGAGAAGGTGCTAATTGCAAATAGCTACTGCTTCCCTTGGAGCAGCAGGACAGCACTCCGCAGGCTGGGGTGTCACTCCTGAGGGGAAGGGTCTGCCACTGGTCACTGACAGGGGAACAGACATCACTGCATGGGGCCCCCAGTACTGAAATGTGCCCATTAGTGGGTCAGAAAACCACCCACCAGGCTGCTGCCTGCTGCTTTAGAAGGTGTGCTCCTTTGTTTAACTCATTTTCTAATGGATGTGCTGTAGTCACCACATGTGTCTCTGTGATGCCCACTCCAAAGGTCCTCGGAACATTTGGGGAGCCCAGTCCACTGGGCTGTGCTGGTCAGGGCAGCAGAGAGGATTTCTTATCACCGAGACAGATGGGATGGTGTTAGCACACAGCAACTTCCCGAGAACAGAAGTCACCTGTGATAAACCCCACAGAAGGCAGAGAAGAATCAGGCCTTGTGGTCTCCAAAGCAACTCAGTGCGGACACAAGGGCTGCATTTTGGCAAGCAGCGCCCTTCTGCCTGAGGTGGGGCGGCAGCGGCAGGCAGGTCAAGAAAGACGGATGCAGTCAGTGCCTAGAGAAGCCCCTGTCACAGGCTGTCCCCTTCCCTGCAGCTGCCTGTGCACCTTTTAGGGTGCTAACCGCAGCGCCGCTCCGTTATTCCCCCCGGCTATCTGCTGCAGTGCCGGCCGGAGCGCCCGCGCTGCCCCGCTCCCGGCTCATCGCTGACGGACAGGCTGAGCCCCCGCAGCGTCCCGCCGGCCCTCACGCTGCAGGGGCTGATGTGGGCTGGCTGGCCGGCCACCGAGAAGGATGACATCACCTTCGTGTCGGGAGCCAGGCACGCGAGGCCGGGGAAAGGCACAGCCCGCTTATCTTCCGATGTACACCTACAATTTTCCCTTTCAATCTCCTTCCAATCTGGCTACTCCCACGTGAGTTACTAATATAGGACACGCAACGGGGCTTCTCCCTGCCTGGCCTATCCTCATCTATTTGACTAATTAGCTTGGTTTCGCTGGGGGGGGTGTGGGGGTAGAGAGGGGGAGAAGAGATGAAAAGGAAGTCTTGTCCAAAATCCACCCTTCTGCTCCATCTTCCCTAACCCCTACACTGGTCAAGCTGAGCACAGCTCTGCTGATACTGTCCATCAGGACCCACTGCAGTGCTCAGTACCTCTAATGCCATATATCCAGTGCCCTGCAAAACTGGGGGGGGTGGTACATTGGTCCCTTTGCACTCACCCTGCCAAAATACCTGCCTGCAGCAGCCCTGCAGGTGCTGGGGCGATATTGCCTCTGCTCTGGGGAAATTACAGCCCCCAGCTGGCCATCAAGGCAGGGTAGAAGGAGAGAGGGGCAAAGAACAGATGGGTGGCAATTTGTTTTCCTCCTACCCCTCCTGCAGCTTGTTCCTAAAGCAGGTCTGGGACAAACAAGAGGTCTTGGGGACACGTCCCCCTGAGACGGTGTCCCTGAGCTCCCAGCACTGGGTCTCATCAGCACCAAAACTACCTGGAGCCGGACCTGTGGCATCTGAGAAGCTTTATGAGTTGTTCGGCAGGGAACGAGTGGTTAATTACCATGTGCCTCTGCTGTTAACCTCTGCAAATAAGTCTAATTATCACAGATTAATGAACAGAGCGCGGGCACATCCGAGGAGCTGTCACTGAGGGTCTTTCTGGGGCCACATTTCATTATTTTTCTGAATGCTGCTATCCTGTCTCCCACACTGCCCCCCCAGCCATGCATCCTACTGACGCTCAGCTGGTCCCTGAGAGATGTGGCCCCAAAACTCCTGCACGGCCACAGAACTGGAGAGGTCCCAGGGGGTGTGCCAGGGGAGGCACAAATCAGGGTCTGGGACAGCTGCCAGGGCTCATCCCACGGACATCAGCATGGCCCTACAAGGGTGCTTGTGCATCAGGGCCATCTCCTTGCAGGGTGTTATGGGGAGCCCCATGAGGTTTGGGTTGTGCCTACCCCAGAGGCCCTAGCTTTTGCAGGTAAATAATCAGATGAGATCCTCCTGTCTCATCTGGGAAAGAAAAAAAATAAAGTACAAAACCTAAAGCATGTCATTAGCTCTTGTGGTTGCAGGGAAAAGCTCAAGTGAATCTCTCAGGCTGAGAAAGCAGACAAAGGGAAAACAGATTGTGGTTATTGATTTTTGTTTCCAAAAGTCCACTCTGTCCCCACCACTGCCTTACGAGAGCCTGTGGCTGGGAAGAGGGGGATCCTGGCACCTGCTGAGGGATGGGCAGCAGCGTGGGTAGATGGCAGGGCACAGCTGTGGGACCAGGCTGAAGACGCCAGGAATGGCAGAAGGCTGGGGATGGTACATGATGTAGCCTCAAAGCGAGGAGCATTAATAAATGATCAGATTTTACGATCGTGACAGGAAAGCTTACACTTCCAGCATTAAAATAAATAATGAAACGTTTTTTTTTTAGCTATTCTGGCTTATTTTCAGCACTTGCTGAATGGCTGATGCTTTCTTATGGTTGCTTACCCAGCACTCAGGAGCATCCTTTCAGATTTGGACCAATTAGCCCACACTCACTTTGACAAGCACTGCTACAACACAGGCACATGACTGCTGTACTGAGGCTCCCGTGCCAGCAAATCGATGGAGCCTTTTTTTGTTACCCTTGGGAAGCTGATAGCTCCATCTTTACGTGTCTGACACCAGGAAAGGTTTGCCAGTGGAGAAAGGAGATCCACAGCTGGGCACGTGCTGCCTTTGCAACCAGCATCTCACTGCCTCTGCAGAGGAACCCCGCTGGCCTTGACTGTGTTGGGCTCCAGCGTGTTCCATCACATCCCTCGTGGCAGCTTCGCAGCTGAGCAGCACAAATGTGTCCCAGCTTCCACATACTGTCACGGGGAGGAAACCAGCAGATGCAAAGGAAGCTGAATGGGCAAATGAATGTTAAAATAATTGGAGCCACCATTTCAAACTTGATGAATATGTTGCTCAAATTACAGCTCTGCCTTGAAAACAAAACAAAACAAAAGCCCTGATGAATGTAACATTAATTTAATAATAGTGAAACTTGTAAATAATGTAACGCTCATTTAAATGGTTGCTCTTGCAATATCTCTTGAGAGGAGAGTAAGAGACTTTATAATGTTGGGGCTGGGATGACACATGTTCTGTAAAATGTGACGTTTTATTCATCAGCTCCCCCAAGAGCTGGCGGGGCAGGGGGGTCAGGGCCGAGGCACTCGCAGGCAGCCCCCAGCCCTGCCACTGGCCACGCTGCTGCCCCCTTCCTCCTCACCAGTCCCTTGGGTTTTCCCAGCACTGTCCTTCCTTGTGCCTGGGCACTGGCAGCTCCTCCAGGGCTCCCTCATCCTGGTGCCTGTCTGCCCCCTCCCACGGACATCTGCGACACCCACACATCTCAGACTTCTCTCCTCCCTTTGCCGAAGCATTCATTTAAATGTTTCTCTTGTCCTTCACCTTCAACTATGAGGTAGAATTAAATTTACAGAAAAGCAAAAAATGCAGTTCATGGCCAAGTCAATAAACATCATCCAACCCAGAGAAAATCAGAGCAGAGATACCCAGTTCCACTCTTTGTCCCCTCAATTTTTTTAGTTGCCCTTTTTATTTCTCTTTTACTGCTGTAAGAGCCTATTACCAGCATCTACAACTTCCTTTCACCAAGGACCTCTGGGTTTTTCCTTGCCTGCTTCCTCTGCTTTATTTATTGACATATTCAATAATTTAGAGAAATCTTATTTTAAATGCACAGGGCAGAACTCACCCCCAGGTTTAAAAAACAAATCCTGTCACATTTGGCAAACAGCTGCACACAGAAGGCAGACATCAAACATAAATATATCCAAATATGTAAATTCAAAGAATCAATAGATATGGCGTATTCTTTATTTTAATTTTTCATCCAGAAATAAAAGCTTATTGCTGTATTGATTTCCTTGCGGTAAGGATCATCCTACAAGACGTGATAAGCTTTCCTCCTGGATTGAAGGTCAGCCTGCTGCCATGAGGACTATTCTTACATGACCAAAAATGCTTGATCAAGAGCTGATTTGCAAGGCTGGCCTCTAACCTAGTGTGACCAGTCTTCCTCCTCCTCCTCCTCAGCGCAGGGGGCACCTTGGTGCCAGATATGGGATGTCCTTAGACGTGGGGCTCTCAGTGTGAGCCCCATGGCACTCAGTGCTCCCCAACAAACACTGAGGCCTGAGCTAGTCACACAGGGGCTGAGCCTGCAGATTGGCACCACCTTTCATGTGTCCCCCAGTCTATACTGATGCCACACACACAATTTATTCTGCTCCAGTATGCTACTTGGAAGGTTCCCTCTCGTCTTTTACAGCCTGTAGTACACTTTTTTTCCACCTCTCTGGTGCCCACCGTGTTACACAACCTCACAGCTGATCAGCACTCTCCGGTCAACACCTGCCATCAAACTGCCCAGGTTTGTTTGTACATAATTGAGAAATAAATGTAAATGCATCAGGATGATTAAGATATACACAGGTGGTGTCAGCAGAAACAGGAAAAAAGAGCGAGCATTCAGTGCGTTTGAGAGAGCAGCCCGTGCTGCTTCACACTGACTCACCCAGGGCCGTCAGCATCCAGACCATGCCAAAGGCAAAGAGGCTGCCTTGCAAAACCACTGGGCTGTGCCTCTGGGATTTCTTCATGCATTATCATTTTCATCTTGCTGCTGTTGGCTATAAAATAAATGTGTACATCAATACAGCAGTGGAAAGCAAGCGTCTGTTTTGAAGAGATGTTGGCATTGTTTTATAAATGTCAGCAGCTGAATAGCAGTGGGCTCTGTCACCTGCTACTGCTTCTATCACTTCCCTTCTATTAAAAATACATATTGACAATAAAAGCTCTGGCTAAAAAAAAAAGGCCCCTCCCTCCCCAGAAGAAAGGCCTTACTCTGCTCTTCTTGGAAAATCTTTAAACATGTGCCCTGTGAAATGACCTTACACATCTTCTCCCCTCCTGTGAATGCCATTGAAGTATCTCTTTTAAACCAGGCAGTAAAAAGTGGGGCTCCTGTAAGTGGTTTAATAGCAGTGCTTCTCACAGCCACAGCAGCAGCAGCAGCAGATGTCTGAGCTTTCTACAATACTGTATTTTGTCCAGCCTGCCCCACTCCTGGCCAGGCTGTGCCGTGCCTGTCGCTGCACACAGCCCCTGACCCTCCCCACGCGTGCTCTGTGCCACTGGGCACACACAGGACTTGTGCCACAGGCAGCAGGGATGGACACAGCCTGGAGGTCAATTATCACATGTGACCAAGGCACTGTGGATGGCACTGTTATTGTTTTACAATGGTATCAGTTTAAATTATTTTTTCCTTTTGGGAGGTAGGTTATGTTTTAATTGAAAATTATTTTCAAAAGCATTTATTTCCTTTCTAGTTAATACAGGAGAGAGAATTTAGAAAAGCATCCCATGAAAGCCAAGGGGTTTCATTTCAGCAGTTCCTGCCTAAAACCTCACTATTTGAATTTCTGTCCCTTCTTTACTGCTTTCCTTCACTAGGAGTCTTGAGGAAAGAAGGCCAGCAATGTTTACAGCACACTGCCCACAGTGCAATCCAGACTGTCACACATCTCTCAGGTTTGCAGTGGACATGGTGCAAACACAATGGTAATGCCTGCAGTTTGCATCCCTTTACATCTCTGCATAAGGAACTGGAAAGCAGCAAGTCCCAATACCTTCACAGAAATCCCAAAGAAAGTATTTTGTTCAGGAACTCGAGCACATGAACACTGCCATATAAATGTCAATCACCATGAATCCTACGCATTGGCCATTTGTAAACTATCTGACTGCAAGTCAAATTGTTTTATGGTTAGAGGAGCATTTAATATACTATCAACAGTTTAAAGTTAGCATTTCATACTCAGAGTGATTAATGGCACCATATTGTATTTCAATTACTACGAGATACTTCCCCGTAATAAACGATGACAATAATATTCACATGAAGTCAATAAAAAGCATCTCCAAAGTGTGATGTATACATGCCATTACCACAGCCCAATGTGAAAGCATCACACAAGTTACAACACTGATAACAGAAACCCCAGCACCCAAAGCCAGGTGTCTGTGCCAGGCAGAGGCACTGCCCTCTACCTCAGGAGTCTGCACCACCTTCTCCAATCCTCCTGGGCACAACGTGATAAGCTCCAGCCTGGGAGCTGATCAGATGGTGACTGCAAGCATGGACATGCTACAGTCATTTCCTAAGCACTGCCACTGCTGCACAACAGGTCACACAAAGCCTTTCATCCTCTCTTTCTTCGTCCACGTGAATCCTCATTAACTGAAAAGGGAAATTACTTTTTTTTCTCATACTCTTTTTAAGCTGCTTGCTTGCTTTTTAATTGCTAGCTCTGATTTGAGTACCCAAGAGCACACTGACTGAAAACAGGCGATTTCCACAGCCTCACACCTAGAATATAGTTTCCCATCATGAAGTGGAAAACTTAAAAAAACCCCAAACTAAAACAAAAAAACCCCAAATTAACAAAAAACAAAACCAAAAAACCAACAAAATACCCCCCCACCAAAAATCACCACCAACAACCAAACAAAAACCCCAAACCTCCCCAAAAATGAAGAAAATATTTAGTTTCAATAAACATTGAATTGTTTTGCCTTGGCATTTAAACTTAATTTTGCTTCATTTGACTAAAATAAAAAGACACTTGGCTTAGATGTCAAAACATGACAGCACATAGAATAGATATGATATTAAATAATATCTAGAAAAAGATAACAATAAATTACTAACTGTTTTGAACAGTGTGTTTACAGTTAGCAAAAAATGTAGTAAAATGAGAAGGTGGGAATAAAAAATTTTTTCATCATGGAAATCAAAACAAGACATTTCACCATTATCAAAACAAGAGAGAAGCCCAAATAATTCACTTTGACTTTCCTGTGGAAAATTATGTACAGATTGGCACATTCTCACAAAATGCTTCAGTTAGAAAAAACCCTGCATGCTCTTCAGATGAAAATTTCCTTCTGCTGGGGACCTTTGCAGCCACTGCTGGTGAAGGGCTTGGGAGAACAGGTATCTCTCATCACACCTGGCACCTCTGTCCCTCCAATTAAGGGTTTGCATCCCCTGCCTGAGACCCACACAGTCCCTCTGCTCAGTGGAGGCTCACCTCAACAGTCCCCCTGTTTCCAAGGTAAAATATCAGCAAGTTTGTCTCCCACTCTGTAAAAGCAAGGCTCATCCTCTGGTGCAATCCTAAGAAGCAATGAGCAATGCACCAGTAACAGTAGTATTTCATAAAACTCTACAAGGAATTTTAAAAAATAATAAAAGAAGACAAAGGCGAGAGACAAAGAGAAAAACATTTTTTTTTGCAGGTCAGCTTTAATGCACCTGGTATGAGGATTGCAGGAGTGAGAAAATCTCAGAGGGAGTCATTATCTGCAGATCACTGCCGGGGCAGACCCTAATGGCCTCTCCCAAGCTGTTAGAGGCAATTATTTCAATAAGCATTTGTCCTGCAATGAATGGCAAGACACATGGCGATGCCTGTCCAGCCTCCCTGCTGGTCCAGTGGGGAGGACACGGCCGCTGGGCAGCAGGTCCCGAGGGGAGAGGAGCCCCTGCCTGGCCTCCTCAGGATGCTCTGGCCATGGGGACTGTGCTGGTGCCTGTTGCAAGGGCTTCCCGTGGTGGCCAGTGTCCTTCTGAGACTGGGCAGCCGTGGCTGCCGGCCATGGGCACGGCCCTTCTGCAGTACTGCTCTCCAGCAACATGCTCTGCAAAGCACGGCTGAGCTGCCCCACACCCTGCACACAGCCCCACCACAGCCCCACACTGCAGACTGTGCTGTTCTATAAATCCCTGAGCAGAGGCTTTTACTGTAAAGGCCTGGCTAGAGCTCCCAGCACTGCTGCCTCGTGCTGCAGCAGCCAAGGTCAGCCTGGGTCCTGCAAAGACACACGGGGTGACCATGTGGGCTAGGCTGGGGATCACGGTTGCACTGAAACCCTCCCACAGTGCCAGCTTCTCTGGGGGCTCAGGGAATCCTCACCCACTTTCCTGCAGCCAGCAAGAGCTGCATCTGGGGACAAGCACCGTGTCAGCCTAAGGATCAACTCATCACAGCAACAGCAACGTCATTTTATTAACTGTTTACTCTGCTCTGAAGAAGAAAATAGCAGCTGCTTCAACAAGCCTCTATTAAGGGATTTCTTTCCAAAGACCTCCTTTATTTGTACTCCTGGACTTTTCTACCAGCTTGTCTAAAGCAGGAACAAAACATGCGTGACAAATACAGTGGCCATAAGCCCGGACACACACTCTGTCCAAGTCCAGTTTAAAGTGGAAATTACCGGTGCAAAACAAAGAAACCTCCATAGTTCATCAGTCCTAATCCCATTCATGCTAATAATATAGGTTACTAACAATAGTATGTAACTCTCTTTGACACAAATCAAACTTGTACAGTTTAATGAACGGCTGAGAGATGGAGGCAGACGTAGCAGTAAAACACAAGTTGAGCCTCCAGGTCAAACCAGGCCATGTCCTGATCACGCCACCCCTTGCTTTTCAAGTTTCACATTATTAATTTCTTGAAACACATGTTCCTGCTTAAGCCAATGGGAAATTTGCCATTGACTTCAAACAGACCCAGAGCAAGCTCCTGCAGCAGCTGCCCTTCTTAAGGAGAAGGGCTGTGCATCCCCAGTTTTGGCAAGGCATGAGCAATCCTGCTGGCTTATAAAATCACACTTAACACCACAAGTGCTGGGTGGAAGTTTTTTCAGTAATACTCTGCTAACCTTCATCATGGCAACTTAATGAAAACCACTCCTGAATTTGTGCAGAATTCAGCAAACAGGTTAATAAAAATTATTTTAAAGTCTCTATACACATGCTGTAGTGACTCTGCCCAGAAAGGGATTCGTCATGGTTTCTCAGGACACTCTCTGCAGTAGAACTACATGCTTGAAAAATGCAAGAGGGCAGAGGTTCAGCCCCCACAGTTGGTCTCCCTGGGTGGCCCCTGGTGAATTGGAGGGTGGAGGAGCCAAAGGGTGGAAAGTTTGTGGCCAGTGCTTTTCCTTCTTACCCGAACAGGAGAGGGGTTATTTGCCACCGGAGTGGTACTGACAGCAAGGGCATGGCAGCTTTGTATGTCACCCATCCAGGCCACAATAGCCCTTGAGACACCCCTGTCAAAAACTCAGTGATGTCTTTGTGTGTCACCACAGAGAAAAAGTGATGTCAGAGACTGAGGCAGCCACTGAGCTGGCCTGCCTGCTTCCAAGAATCTGTAAGAGTTTCTGGAGAGACATGTCTCCCTCAACCTTTGCTCCTCCAAAGCTCTGTATCTCTGTCTCTCAACTCCTGGTTTTGGAAATCAGCAGGGATCCATCTGGCATGAAAAGAACCTGTCTTCTGCTTGGCAAAGCTCTGGCAGGAATGATGAGACCCAGCATCTCTACGCTTGGCCACCCACAAACCAGCTCTCAAGGCAGTGTTGCAGAAGAAGACTCAGATTTTCTTGGCTACCACTTTATCACCTGTATAACCTCTTAATTTCTTCCCTCAGAACAAGTTCTCAGATCAGCTTCTGCAGGCAACTTCCACTTTATAAAATTATTTCCCCCACTCATTATAAAATAATCTCATAACATTCCCTGTGGCTTTACCAGTAATAACAGTTACACACTGTCAGCAGGAATTGCTATGGGTACAAAAGGCAGAGATGACAAACTGCTGGCCCCCTGCTGAGCACTGTCCCAGAAGAAAGGACAGGCCAACAGAGCTTCCTCAACTACCAAATCAAGTTGGGCAGCCAGGAATGTTCTCCAGCCAGAGAGAGCTCAGAGGGAATCAGGTATGACAGCCACTGTGCATTAAACTGCAATTTGAGAGGATATGGGTTTCTTTCTGGGTTCTGACGATTTGTCACTTTGGACTAAGCTTTGTCTCGCTCATGTTTAACCTGTGAACTCTTGTGTTCTGCAACCAACGCCCCAGGAATAATGGAATGCTCTTGGAGTTACTGCCTTTTTTCCAGCAGACAGGTATCTGTCTCACACAGATGCAGTGTTCCACAGGCTGAATGAGTATGAGATGATCTGCTAAGCGCTGCTCATGCTATAGACAGAGCCATGTAGACCCTCAAGGGAAATCAAAGCCAAGAAACAAAGACTGTAGCGGGAGAGAAGCCCAAAGACTGATTCTCCCTCTTGAACAATATCTGTTTTCCTTTCAGCAGTTCACAGTTGCCCAGCAGACAAGGACTGAGTCCCCCGGAGAGTTCATTTGTGAGGAAATTTTTTTTACAGGTTATGTGTTGCAAGGCCTTGTTCAAAGGTCCCTCTTCAAGCAGGATGGGAGGGCAGAGAGGGAGAAGCCCTGAAGATGCAGCTGCTGTTGGGATGGGAAGAGGCTGCCCAAGGGAAAAATGTTTCCATCTTTTTTCACAACAGGAGTCCCCAGCGAGATGCTCTTTAGAGGGGGAAATGCTGTATACCCAGGTGATGCTCCTGTGGCATGCCAACAGAGCCAGCAAAACCCAACTCATAAAGCAGAGCCAGCAAAGCCCAACTCATAAAGCAGAGCCAGCAAAACCCAACTCATAAAGCAGAGCCAGCAAAACCCAACTCCTAAGCAGAGCCAGCAAAGCCCAACTCATAAAGCAGAGCAGAGTTTGACTGCAGTATCTTGGTGTGAATCCTGGCCACTGCTGGGCCAAGCCAGGTACTTTACTCTTCATGCACCTGTGTGGGGGAGCATGACAAGCTGGCCAGCAGGCGAGCAGCATGGGTTTGCTTCCCTGCATGCCAACATTTCCTTATTAATTCACACATCCGCACTTGACTGTGAGAGCCACACCTTCAGCAGCTTCTCGTAGCAACAGGACTCAAGGGAAACCCCAAGAGGATGTGAAAACAGAACTGTGAGTCTTGCAGCTTCCAGCCAAAGACAGGCTTTGCTCTTAATGCATTGCATCTCCTTCCTCTGCAAAAAGTCTAGGGAGGAACCCCCAGTGATGCTGCTATAAGCTTGTTTCCAGAGAACCTTCTTCTTCCCACAGGCTCCATGTGCTGTGGGTGTTTTCTGCAGTGCCACAGGAGAGCTGTGCACAGCAGGCCTCCTCTTGCTGTGTATGCTACCTCTGCTGCGATTTCAGCTCTTCTTAACAGAGCTCTTGCTGGCTACAGCCAAGTCAAACCAACATTTGTCCAGAGTAATATGTGTAATAACACAAGCTGGTCCCCACTTACCACCTACTGAACCACGCCAATGTTCTCGTATATTATGGTACGACTTCTATAAACTACCAAAGTGTGATGTGACCCATTCACTGGGTCTCCCAAGGCTGCTCAGACCCCCAGCCCAGGCCACTCTCCAGCAGCACCACGGCACAGCAACAGCAGCCCAGAAGGTCTGCAGAGTGGACATCTCACGTGGAAGCTATAGGAGTCCAGCCTGAACTTGAGACTCAGAGGGCTTTTTTGCAGCTCATTATTATTTATTATTTGTACTGTAGAAGCACCTGAGAGCTTACTAATATGATCAGGGACTGTTTATGTCAAGTGCTGAACACCAACAGAATAGCAATGATAACTGCCCTTGCCAAGAGGTTCAGAGACATACAGATCACTTTGGGCACAAGGGAGGACTTGAAAGATAGCAGAGAGAGTTGTTAGATACAGTTGGGTTTTGGGCTCTTGGTGGGACACAAAGGAAATTGCATTTCTCACTGGTTCCACTGGGGTTGCACCTCTCTGCCTCTGGAAGCTTTGCCCCACCATCATACATACACAACCACAGTGCTCTTCTTCAGCATGGCTTTGTGTCCTGGGTTTGAAAACTGGGAAACAGAGACTGATCCCAATGCAAACAGCCACAGACATAAGGTAAAAATTATTACAAGAAATACAAAAACCCTAGAGCACATGAACAAACCACAGAGGATGAAGACTCCTTCCCCACAGTGGAAACTCAATCCTGTTACATGCTGAGCATGCTTGCTGCCTTTTCAGGACAGGGGGTCAAAAAAATCCATGACAGATCTGGATCAGATCCATTCAACTATGATTTCTAAATTTCCCTTTAAGCATCAGGCTTTTTTTTTTTTTTTTCTTTTTTTTTTTTTTCCCTCAGCCCAGAGAACTCAGCTGGATAATGCTTCTGCTTCAGGATGGCATGTCTTGTTTTCCCATCAAGCATCTTCTGTGTCTGGCAAGTGATCAACTTGCAAAGTCCACTGGGACTTTTGGGTGCCCCAAGCTATGATTTTGGGTTAGACTCATTCCATCTCTAATCCTGGAGAGTGCTCATTAGCCGCCCTGCAATTAAGCCCATTGCAATGTCCACAGGGCACTGATTTGAAAGAGAAGGTGCGTGTTTTCCAGAAGGAGGGGAGGCACAGGAACCTGCTGTGTCATACTCTCGTGTCCCCTTTTGTTGCTGAAGATCTGGGGAACAGCCTGTGACTCACTGGAGGCCAGGAGGCACCTCCACCCACTTATGCCCAGCACAGAGATGCCACCACCCTGCTTCAGTGTTCAGTGTGTCCTGTCCAGGCAGAATCAAGTGCTGCAAGCTACAGCCATGCTGCTCCCCAGCATGGAGACAGGAAGGGCAACAACCTCTGTTCTCTGTGCCTTGGGCTGCACCTGCCAGAAGGAACAATGAAATACTGAACAGCCCTCCACATCGCTGAAATGTTGCTGTGCAGGCATGGGGCCAACAGCACTGACCTTTCTCCAGGAACACGAGGTCTGAAGGAGATGAGAGGTTTGGAAGGAGTGAGGTATCCAGCTGGAGGAGGAACCAGGGATTTCTGGGGCGTACAGAGACGTGCTTCACTGTAGGAAAGGCAGTTGTCTCCCTTTTTGCTGCTTCATGCTTGTTTGGATTTTGTTTCTCATCAGATGTGGACATGGATACAGATGCACAGACACACTGGAGTATCGAGAAGTGGCAACGCTGAAGAGCAGGGTCACCTTTGAACTCTTCCACTGTGCCTCTGACAGCCATCTGGCCATAAACCACCACCACAAACCCTCCACTTTCCCGGTAGCAGCTTTCTGCATCCACTTCTGGAGAGGCTGAACTGCAGATCCAAGCATGCTCCGGTTCATTTATCAGTACCTTTTCCCCTCTTTGATCTTTGCAAGGCTTTAAAACCAGTGGCAACCTCAACCGTACCAACCTGCAGGCACAACCTCTTCCTCTCCAGGAGGGACACAGCCTGAAGAATCAACACCTCTGAATGACGCTGTCACAGGCTCTAAGCACAGCGAAGCTGTATTAGCTCAGTCTGAGATGGAGGAGAGGAAGAGATGCAGCTGGCAGCCTAAATGCAAATGTGATGGTAGAAGGAACTGGTAGCCTGGACACCTGGGCCAATCTGTCCCTGCAGGAGAAAGTGCTTTAGCACTTCTGTTGACTATGCAGAAGGCCATAGGGTTTAATTGCATCAGGAGCTGTGTAGAGAGTAATTCAGTGTAGCTGTTGAAACATCATTGGTACCAAAGGAGGTGTATTCAGTGAAATGTTTACAGTATGAATTGATATACTCTCTGATTGCTTTATGGCATCTTGTCTCTACCCGAGCCAATGCAAAGAAACACAAAATCAACATCTGAAAGTCACTTGCAAATCAGCCTTCTCTGGTGGGTCCCCACTAAGCATCCCTTGCCATTGCTTCTGGGGCAGTGGGGAGACAAATATCACAAGGGAAAGCAATCAGAGCAATCAAAATTGTGGTTCTGTGCACACCAGTGCCTTGCAGGGACACAGCAAAGTGCTGGGAGTGATTTTGCACTCCTTACTTGGAGAGGATAGAAAACATTGCCAGAGGACCTATGGCAGGCTGTGATAAATTCAAGCTTCTCAGAGAAAACAGTTAAGATACCTTTCCTCTTTCTCTTGAAGAGCAGAAGGAGCAGGTAAATATTTTTTCTTTCTTTCTTTTCACTAGGACTAACTGCTGTCATTGCCCCTTAATGTAAAAAATATAACCACTTCCCCTTTCCAGGTGCCAAAGAGCACTGTGCTATAGCACAACCAGCCATGCCACTTCCCAGCATCTTCCTCACATTTCAGCAAGTCACAGGAATGATGAAGTCTTCTCCTCGTGCAAATTATTTTCTTTACATATTATTGGACAAATCTGTGCTCTGGCTGAAATGCCCATCCTTACTCCCTGCAGGTCCAGCCTGCTCCCTTTGCCTGAATTTTTGCTAGTCCTCTGTGCCCTTGAGCCCAGCTGTGTAGCAGTGGGGAGATATGGCTCCTCCTCCACATCTGATTGCGTTGCTCTCCGTGATGGGTGGCGTGGTGGGCCAGAGCAGGCAAAGTGGCGATCTGCCAGGAGAAAGGTCAGTACAGCTTGGGAAGCCAGAGCTTGGCAGAAATCGCCCTCTGTTACCTCTGGGTTAGCACAGGTAGATGCCACCTCCAGTGCTGGACTAACAGTTTTATACCCAGTGTGCCACCACATTCTTTTTTTGTCTAGGCTTTTCTGCTTCTGCCAAGTGACAACCCCATTCTGCTTTCTCGACTGACCTCCAAAGCAGAGTATCTGAGACAATAAAAATGCAATGTCTGCCTGGAAACCACCCAGGCAAGCGGCCAGATCTGTAGCCCAGCTCTTCACCTCAAGGCTCACAGCCAAAATCCTGCCCTCAGACACAATTCCTCCTGAAGCCAGCCAGAGAAGCAGAGCAGCATCTGCTCATCAGATCTGGCCACCAGTTACCGTGCAGCCTGGGCACAGTCTGGGCTCTTTGCTGCTGTAGAGCAGCTGAGCTCCACAACTGAGAACAACCTCCTCCATGAGGGTGGAAAGCTGGCAGTTCCTACAGGGCATGCTTTCAGCAGAAAGTTCAGGATAAGACAGAAAACATTGATTCAAATGAGAGCTTCTCAGCGGCAAGCAGAGGTGACTATCAAGCAGAGAGGGTTCCTGGGCTGCCTGTACATCAAGCTTTGCAGTAAACCAACGCATGAACAACCCATAGCTTGCACAGGCCAGGCTAGAGGGGAGCTTGGACATCAGACCACTAACATTTCTACATATTAAAACTGTAGTTATGATAAACAAGGTCAGAAATAAAGCACCAAAATGTTTTTCAGCTATGGGAATTACAGAATTCCAAGACAAAAAGCTTAAGACATTTAGATATTTAAGTAGCTGAGAGCATAAACCTTCACTGCTTTTGTCCTTTATTTCTCTGCCTAGGTCAGAAAAGCCTCTGCATATGCATTCGGCCTTGTTCTGACAAGCTGTTAAGGATAAATGCTTACAGGCAGCTTTTTCTGAAACAGGTATTTCTCATGTAACCCTCTCAGTACCCAAGTGCTGCTTCTTTCCACAGGTGACCACCTTTGTCAAGTTCTTTCCTCTACAGCCTTTAAAAGTTTTCCCTTCCCAAGGTGCCCAGGGAAGGTGTTGCTTTGCCAGATTGAGGCATGCTTGGAATGGGTAACGATGGTCTGCAAGACCTCTCCAGCAGTGCTTGCTGCGCTAACCTTCCCTCTCATCTTCCCACTAACACATGCATTTACACATTTATGGGTATATTTATGAGAAAGAGTAGTTTATTATTCATGTCCAGCCTCACACACAGCTTCTCTGCTAAGCTAAAGATGCCGGGAATGGTCCTGTTTGAGACAACCTATGGCTCTCCAGGTGAAGGCTGGGGATGGCATCGTTTTCACAAGCAGCTCCCAGGAGACATCCAACTTCAAGGGAGCTGCCCCTGGACCATCCAGCCCACAGCCTCAGGTCAGCACCTGAGCAACAGCTCCTGCAAGTCATCCTGCTGTTTCTTGAATGCAACCACAGAGTGTTTTTGTAGTGGTGAGACCATTTATTTGAGAAAATTGCCTATGTCCAGTTCTCTTCTGATTACTGCAGTTCTTCACCAAGGAAGCTTCATTTCCCTTTTTCCCCTCTACATTTTGACTCCTCACTAGAGAGGTGCTT